>CAUYLG010055349.1:0-18591 GCA_963573385.1 Cacajao melanocephalus | reverse complement strand
TTAATACCCATTTTTAGACTGCATTCTAGCCTGGGCAATAGAACAAGAATCCCGTTCTCTCTCCCTCTTTCTCTTCCTCTTTCTTTCTCTCGTACATTCTTTTTTTTCTTTCTTTCACTCTCACTTTCTTTCCTTTTTCTTTCTAAAAAAAAAAAAAAGAAAGAAAGAAAGAAACTTGTAATAAAAAAAAAATTAGCTGGGCATGGTGATATACACCTGTAGACCCAGCTACTCAGGAGGCTATAAGACAGGAGGATCACTTGAGCCCAGAAGTCTGAGCCTGCAGTGTGCTATGATCATGCCTGTGAATAGCCACTGCGGCAGCCTGAGTAACATAGCAAGACTCCATCTCTCAAAAAAAATCAGGATACTGTTAGCCAGCCAGCCCTTGCTGGTATTCTTTCTGCTATTGTTCACAAGTAAATTCACTCTGATCCAAAGTCTTAGGGAGTGAAATACACATCTCAGTTGAAATAAAGCAAGGTCTCTAGGTCTGTATCAACTATTTCCATGCCTAGAAGTGGTCAGTGAATCTGCCACATAGGTAGTGAGTCTCTAAGTCAGAAATTCCAGTATCTCTTTGGGTAGGTTAACCATTGCCTTGTCAATCCTATGCTTCAATTGTAGCCATATGATCTCAAAAGCAAATGCAACAAAATGAAAAATAGACGAATAGCACTTAAGTAAACTAAAGAGCTTTGGACCAGTGAAAGAAACAATCAAGAGAATAAACAGGCAATCTACAGAATGGGAGAAAATATTTGCAAATTATGCCTTGACAAAGTTATAAGGAACTTAAAACAACAAGAAAAAAAAGTGGGCAAAGTACGTGAACAGACACTTTTCAAAAGAAGACATACCGGCGACCAACAAATATGAAAAATGCCCAACGTTACTAATTATCAAACTAATGGAAACTAAAACCACAATAAGATACCATTTCACACCAGTCAGAATGGCTCTTATTAAAAAGTCAAAAAACAGCAGATGTTGGCAAGGATGTAGAGAAAAGGAAATACACGCTGTCGGCGGGAATGTAGAATAGTTCAACCCTTACGGAAAACAGCAAGGAAACTTCTTAGTGAACTAAAAATAGAGTTACTATTTGACCCAGCAATTTTGTTACTGGGTATCTACCCAAAGGGAAAAAATTATTTTATCAAAAAGACACTTGCACTTCTATGTTTATTGCAGCATTATTCGCAATGGCAAAGTCATGGAATCGGCCTAAGTATCAGTGGTGGATTGAATAAAGAAAATGTGGTATGTGCACACCATGCACTACTACACAGCCATAAAAAATAATGAAACCATGTTCTTTGCAACAGTGCGGATGCAGCTGGAGGCCATTATCCTAAATGAAATAACTCAGAAACAGAAAATCGAATACTGCATGTTCTCACTTACACATGGGAGCTGAACAATGGGTATCCAAGGACACAAAGATGGAAATAATAGACACTGGAGATCCCAAAAGGGAGGAGAGAAGAAGAGGGGGAAGGGTTGATAAACTACCTGTTGGGTAGGTAGTATGTTCACTCTTTGGATGATGAGATCACTAGAAGCCCAAACCCCCAGCATTATGAGGCATACCCATGCAACAAACCTGCATGTGTACCCCTGAATCTATAATTTAAAAAAATATATAGCCATATGACCACAATAAGGGTAAAAACCCAATTACTTTACTTTGAGTTTAAACCTAATTGCGTCGATGAACCAAGATCTCCTGTTCAGCTTCATTAATGCGACCGGAGAATCCAGATCTAAAGAATGAATGTCAATGCATTGACTGTCATGTACCTTTTAAGGTCAAGTCATGATAACTGATGCCGTGCATTAGGCAACAAAAGGAAGCTCACAGTCACTTTGAAAATGTCATGTAGGCACCAGTTTCTAAGACTCCTGTCAGCCAGTATATGTAGAAGCATTTTAGTAACTATGCTTTATCAGTCTGAAAACTTGGAGACTTTTTTTTCAATTATAAGTCTTCAGACTAAGTTACTTTTAAAAATGTCTTTTCATTTAGCGTTTACTATGAAGCAGGCATTGAGCACAGCGTGTCACTGAGATTCCCTCCTCTAATCTTTATAATAACCTTTTTTTCTGCTCACAAGTGGGAACAAATTTAAAGAGGTTAGTAATTTGTTGAAGGTCACACAGCTCATAACTGGGAGAGCTGTGTTTTGTCTATGTTATTTCAAACCCTTTCCTTTTCAACTGTTCTCTACAATAATGCCAAAATCAGATACGAAAGTATCATATTTTATAAAGATTCTTCTACTTACCAAGACACAGACACACACAGCACTTTTTGAAGCTGTCAAATGCATGGACTTCATTTTTTAGTAGCTTATTAAAGGGAAACTACAAATAGGTCTTTGAGAAGGTACAATATTATTCCTGGATTGAAAGTGAAATTTGGATGACCACATTAAGTTTGGAGAATAAATACCTGCTATTAATAAGAACAATTCCAATTCTATTTAAAATTCTACTAACAATGTAAAAAGCTCTTTCTTGTATTTATTCCACCTAAGCTTCCTGGACTCACAGGTTGCCTTACAGTATCAAGAATATAAGTATAAAAAGATCTTTGTTGTATTGTATTCCTGTATATTCAGTTTTCCCCTAGTTATTAGGTGTCAGAATAGTGCTATACAGCCTCTGGTTAGAGTTCTCTCACAGATGGCAAATAGGTATTCCAGGGATTTGTCCAAAGGTGAATTTTAATGCCATCTGCCTAGTTCTTTCTTAGCTTGAGAAATATGAGTATACTCAGGGCTGTGATGGCATGTAAATGAGTTCTGCTCCTATGCTAATTAGATCAAGTCTCTGCAGAGTAGCCAGCTGTTGGTTGTTAAAGGAAATAAAAGTATAGGTCACAGAAATAAGTCATTTCAAAGCTGGTTTCTAGAGACCTTTTCTAGCGTAAGGAACAGCCATATATCCCAGAAGGAGCAATCAGCATGTCCGGGTAAAGAGAGAGGAGGAGAGTGAGTGGATAAATAGCTTTCCCCTGGAATTCATTATCCACACAAAGTGTAGTCTCCAGACCTTGAGTGCTGTCTCTATTTTTATTTTTACTATAAATTCATAGTTTATCTTGATATTTAATAAAAACCAAATAACAGTAGTCCCCACTTTATCTTCAGAGGATATGATCCAAGACACCCAGTGGATATGTGAATTCTTGGATACTGTGGAACTCTATGCGTACTCTGTTTTTTTCCTATTCATATCTACCTGTGATAAAGTTTAGTATATAAAATAGGTACAGTAAGAAATTAACAATAAAAAAGAGCACTTGTAACAATATACTGTAATAGAAGTTACGTGAATATGGTCTCTCGCTCCAAAATAACTTATTGAATGTAATGTTTTCAGACCTTGGTGGACTATAGCTGGAAAAATAGAAAGTGAAACCAAGGATAAGGAAGAATACTGTATAAACTCGGTCTTCCCTGGCTCCCAGGGAATCACACTCTTCATCTCCAGCACCTTCGTCTCTTCGTCTCTTGCTTCACTTTCTCTACCAACCAGAAGTGATTAGATGCTTTCCATATTTGGCTTTGACCCTATTCTCTTTTTTAAAGAAACCTTTCTTGATCATCTTACCCGCCTCTAAAGCTTCAATAACTAAGGAAAATAAAGTCTTAGTAGAATATGTGTGTAATAGAAGAAAAGGGAATGGATGTTTCATTATCCGTCTGATGAGGGCATCTTACCCCTTCTTAGACGTGGAACCCCTTGACCGTCTGATGAAACCTATGCATCATTCCCTGAATCATGTTTTTAAATCTGTAAATTAAGATACTTAGGATTGCAAAGGAAACCAAAAATGTTAAAGTGACCAGAATATTTTTACAAACACATTTATGATATGCTAATGTGTATCCTACAGTACATATTCGTGAAATAACAAGATCCGGTCACTACCGCACTTTCAAAGTAGTGAGAAAGACTTGGAAATGTTATCTATAACTGTATCGCAGTATGAATTTTTTTTTTTTTGAGACACACTCTATTGCCCAGGCTGGAGTGCAGTGGCATGAACTTGGCTCACTGCAACCTCCGCCTTCCGGGTTCAAGCAATTCTCCTGAGTAGCTAGGATTACAGGTGCACACCACCACACCCAGCTAATTTTGTATTCTTAGTAGAGACAGGGTTTCACTGTGTTGGCCAGGCTGGTATCAAACTTCTGACCTCATGATCTGCCCACCTCGGGCTCCCAAAATGCTGGGATTACAGACATGAGCCACTGTGCCTGGCCTGGAAAATTTCTAATGGAGACAAAATTGCAAGTTTCATTAACATTCCTGTGATTTGTTGCCTATGTTCATAACTGGAGGGAATTTTACATTTTAGGTAGAGACTAGGGAAAATAAAGATGTAGAATTCAAGTTCATAGATCCCCCTGAATTCTACCCATAGATCTAAGTTTAAGAACACCTGGTCTAAAGATTTCCAAAAGAGATTGGGAAGAGAACCCATAGGGGACAATATGAAGAAGGGGATGTTATGGAGCCATCTATAATTGTACAATTATACTATATTCCTCCCTTCGTATGTTTGGTTTATCTGAGCTTCTTGTGTCTCCTCTAGTCTTTCTTCATATACCTCTTATATCAAAGTAGACTTGAAACTAGCCAGCTCTTTGTTTGTTGGCAGCTGCTGTGTTTTGGCATTGTTTTGTTGGAGGGACGTTTTTGTTTGTCGTTGGATTGTTTTTTAAATATATCCAAGCATTGTAGGGGAGGCAGAAACTGCAGATTATCTGGGATTGTTTATCCTTGCTGTATCTAGCTTCTATTAACATAGATAATTGGGCTTTAAATGTGAATAGAATTAAGATATCCAGCTTCGACCTCTGTCTATTGCCTTCAAAGGTTTTGAGGTCGGTAAAATAATCCCCTTTCCAACTTGTAACTCTGTCTCCACTTGGCTTCTTGAATGCTGCTTTCTCTTAGACCTCTCAGCTTCTCTAATAGCCTCTCTGGAATCCTCTCATCTGTTTCACACTCAACTGCCGGAAAAATGTAGGCATTTCCCCCACATTAGGCTTTAGACCGGTTTTCTCATCATCTCTGCTTCTTTGATACTCTCTCCCAATCCCCAATTTGTGTTCTTTCCCATGTTCCTTGTCAGAATGGATCCCAGCTCCCCTCCTCCCAGTTGAGATTTTAACAACACACAACAGGTTATACTATTAGTATATAGTCATGGTAGGCACTGGGCATGCAATTCTGGACCAACGAAACAGGTTCCCGCCCTCACACACCCTATAATCCCTCAAGGAAGGCCTTGATCAAGTAATTCCAAGAGTGATGTGTAGGATGAAAGGGAGGAACAGGTCACTGCAGAAGATAGTAATAAGGAGAGCTAGCCTAGTTTGGGAGTATACGGAAGCCAATCAGAAGAAGTGAAGTTTTGATTGGAACTTTAAAGGTTAACTGGGGGATGGCTCAATAACCAGTGTAGGAATTGGGATTAGGACAATGCACGTGGAATGCAAAAGTCTAAAAAGAATAGCAGGGAAGGAAGATGTCACATAAGACTGTGGTGTGAAATCCACAAAGGGCATTGGAATCCAGTGAAGCTGCAGAGAGGCAGGCCACACTGGTAAACACTTGTCAACAGGGGCGAGTCAAAAGCATCATCCTGAAGACAGTCGGGAAGTCATTAGGCAGCAGGCAGAGTGTCCGGATTCACATTTTTAAAAGATTAATCCAATTTCAGTAGGGAAAATGGTTTGGAGAAAGGCAGGAACCCATATGAGGAGACCACTGGAGGTGGTTTTAGAGCCCAGTTAAGAGACAATTTGTTGGCTTTGCAAGAAAATCCAAGTCCTCATTGTTTCTGCTTTACCTGCCCCTCATACCTTTAAGATTTGGTCTCTAAAATAATTGGGCTTTAAATGTGAATAGAATTAAGAAATCCAGCTTCAACCTCTGTCTATTGCCTTTAAAGGTCTTGAGGTAGATAAATGAAAAGCTGCATGCTGCTTTTCATTCTCATTGACCAAATTCAAACTTCTTCCCCGCCTCCACCCAGACTATTACAACACCTTTACTCTCTACGCCTTATCTTCCATTTCCCGTTTCTCCATGCCAATACCGTACAGGTGTGCTGTCAGAGTTAGCCCCCTAAAACACACGTGGTTGCTCCCAAATGCATCAAAATTAAGTCCAAACTCTTCTCCCTTGTTCACAATCTCTGCAGTGTGGTCCCTACATATGCTGCCGGCTTTCTCCACCATTGCAAGCTCCTACCATAACTTTCCTACTTCATGCTCCCCTTGGCTCACTAACTCACAAATATTCAGACAGGCTATGTTTTACAAACTCCCCCCTCCCTCCTAGAATATCTTTCTATTCCAACTCACTCATAAAAAATTTGCATCTTTGAAGACTAATTTCAAGCCCAGCTTCCTCCTGGATGTCCCCAATCAGAATTAATTTTTCCTTCCTGCCCTTGTTCCAATGATTCTTTAAGTGATGTGTTTTCCCTTGGATTAAGCTTCTTACCCTTGTTTCACCATTTACTAGAGTTTACCTCCTATTTGAGTCAGTGTGTATGAGATAGGCTTTTCTAATTATAAGTTTCTGAGTGCTAGGGAGATTTCTGTTAGCTATTTCTGTGTTGCACATAGGATGGTTTGCCTACCCTGTGCTTATAAAGGCTCAACAAATGTTAGATAGGTTTTTAGGTGGTAGCAGGCTGATCGAACCCCAAAATTTCAAATTTATCTGAGCTACCTATCCAGAACCCGTTCTGGTTATAATATTCTAGGTATGCACAAGAACATTTTACTAGCAGTATTGTTTTTGTTTCAAAAGCTGGCTAATCACAACAAGTCTCAATAAGAGTAACAATTAAGTATTTTATTGAGAACTTCTGTATTTTATGTTGAAAGCAGAAATTTATTCTGTAAGTATTTTGTGAGCCCTAATTATGTCTCTGGCTCTGGGCATACGACTATGAACAAAGCAGATTTGTTTTCTGGATATTTTTATAAGGGCTTGAGGTTTTTTCCATCAAGAATTATAGGAGGCCAGGTACAATGGCTCACGCATGTAATCCCAGCACTTTGGAAGGCCAAGGAGGGCAAATCACAAGAGGTCAGAAGCTCTAGACCAGCCTGTCCAACATGGTGAAATCCCGTCTCTTTGAAAAATACAAAAAAAGTTAGCTAGGCATGGTCGTGGGTGCCTGTAATCCTAGCTACTTGGGAGGCTGAGTCAAGAGAACTGCTTGAACTCAGGAGGTGGAGGTTTCAGTGAGCCAAGATTGCACCATCACACCACAGCCTGGGTGACAGAGCAAGACCTTATCTCAAAAAAAAGAATTGCAGGAGAATATGCATGAATAAATCAAGCTTAATAAAGCTGGAAAAAATAGTTCATTCCTTTGGTCAGAAGTTGTGTGTCACCTAACTCAGAAGTGAAAAAAAATGCAGCCAAGGAAAGGTATGACAACACAATGGATATATGGCCAATATAACAAAAAGAGAAAAACAAACATTAATATATTGCTGATTGCAGCCTATTTAGGGCTTGATTATTACTATAATTTTATCCTTTTCTTGTCTCTGATTTTAATAAAGCCCTGCCACAAGCAGGTTTTATATTTTTCTTCTCAGTGTCACTTTACACCATAGGCTAGGAAGCATCAGTGGACACTCAGCAATAATAACTGCATTTATTGAGTTCTAATATATGCCCTGCATTGTATTAGAAAATGGAGATATGTAAAACTCAATTTATAGTCTCAAATAGCTTGCAGAGTAGTATCTTACATAGGAATTGAATTGCTTCCAGGAAAAAAAATAAAGGAATGTATTACTAGACAAGGATGCTTCTGTAGGAAGCTCACAATTTTTTTTCCAGGCTAGATTGAAACTGGACGTTAGAGACATACTCTGTGATTTTCTCAAATATAAATGCAGTGCTCACTATGGAAAAATAGGACATAAACTCTCAGAACACAATAGATTAATGGAGGTTAAATGTAAGAGGACTTTTGTGGGAAAAATGCAAATTATGAAGAGAGAATACATTCAGAATGAGTAAAGAGTATTTTTTAGATGTCTGCTGTATGTGTGTGTAAAGATCTGTGGCTTCAAATTTGACTAGATTTTGTTTGTTTGTTTTTCAAAATCTTTTCTAAGAATTGCCCTGGTGGAAAATATTCCTGAAGGCCTTAACTATTCAGAAAATGCACCATTTCACTTATCACTTTTCCAAGGCTGGATGAATTTACTCAACATGGCCAAAAAGTCTGTTGACATAGTGTCTTCCCACTGGGATCTCAACCACACTCATCCATCAGCATGTCAGGTAAGCTACATCTTCTGTGTGTGTGATAATTTTACTTATGTAAATTTTACACTCTTTAGTATTCTGGTCCTCCACTCCTCAAACTCAAACTCATTTCTTTTAGTCTACCCACACCCAGAGTACATGTACATCGTTGCATTTATGTAGATGTGTCGTTGTTAATCATATGTCGCTCAGCTCCTACTAGAATGCCAGGTTTGCAGGGACAAAATTGTGTTTCATCTTTGCCTACAATCGGCTCTTTATACAGAATTGCTGTGTTGTACAACTTCAGGGGGTGCTATTTACATGATAATCTCTGTCAACGGCATGGTCCAGAATTCTGCTTTGCATAACCTGCTTGTTTACAGTTCTAATTCTGTAACTGCTTGCTGAGGCATTTATTTGGTTAGTTTGTGTTATAATTTACCTTTCGAGTTATAATTCACCCACAGCCAAATTTTTTAATAATAGAGTGAAATTTCCCAGGATAGTCGTTTTTTCTCAACTGTCATATTTGGGTGAATGGGAAAAAGAAATATGCTTATTTTAAAAAAATAAAAAAAAAATAAGTCTTAGGAGAACTACCTCTGGAAAACTGACTTAATGATCTAAATAATTGCTGAATAAAAGCTCTGGGTGTAAGAAAATGGTGCTGATTATTTTAGTATGTTTTTCTTTATATTGATATAGCCATGATAGTTTACATTAAGCTACCCTATCTAAATGTTTAGCCATTGGCCTACACTTACATGTCATGTATAAGTCAAGGGTAAAATAGTTTTGTCTCCTTTTATACAAAACGTACCGGCATTAAGCTTATAATCATGATCTCACTGTTACTTTGAAAGCTATTGAATCTGTTCAGTTATTCTATGTTAAAGTCAAAAGTTGCTGGAAAATAAAAGCAAACAAAAAACACAAAGGCCATAACTAATGAATAATGGAATCAATTTGCTAACTCTATTCTACACTTTTCCATCCCTACTGAAGTTTAAATAAGTGTTTCAGAATTTAGCTCTGTATAGTATCTCCTAAAATATAGTGGTTTGAAAAATAGTATTTATTTACTCATGATTCTGGGCAGGGTTTTGCAGAGAGGACTCATCTCTGATCCATATGGTGTTGGCTGGGTGGCTTAGCTGGGGATGGAGAATCCTGGATGGCTTTCCTCACGTGTCTGGTATCTCAGCTGGGGTGACTGGCACATCTGGGATGGCTGGAGTCTGTCTGCATGTTCTCTCATCATTCAGTAAACAGTCCTGAATATGGAATCCTGAATATGGTGGTTGGAAACAATCCAACCACCTCTTTACATGGTGGTTGGATCCTCAGAAGGCAGAGGGCTCTGGAATCCTAGAATGTTGCTCCCAATCTATTCCATTGGTGAAAGCATATCTCAAGTCCAGGATGGGAGGAGCAACATCCAAGTGCAGGAATGAGGATGATTGTGGCCATCTTTGAAAATAACATACCACAGCCCACTCTCTGGCTGTAGCAATTCATATCTCTTCTACATGTAAAACACATTCACCTCATTCCTCAAAATGCGAATTCTACTACATCAAGGGCTCTGGAGGGAAGCCAGAGATTGCCTCCAATACCCCATCCACTCTTTGGCTGGATCTACAAATCAAATTGATACCAGGCAGATTGACAGGAGTAAATTTTATTAGTTTTACTCGTACATGTGGATCTTCACAAGAGAGTGAAGTCCAAAGAAGTGGCCAAAGTAAGATGTTTTTATACTTTTTAGACAAAGAACAATAAATTTGAGAAGAAATGACAAGACAAAGGGGGTCTGTGTCGGGGCAGCAAATTTCTAGGGGAGCCACTAGGAGATACAGAGGAGGTATAAAACTAGTGGGGGATAGGTACTTCATTAAGTATATCCATTTGGGTCCATGGCAGCCCCTAGTTTTCAGTCTCTGGTGATAAGGGCTATTTTCTCACCCTGGTACAGGAGGATGTGCTTCTCAGAAGAATCTTTATGGTTTGCTGCATACAGGAAGAGACAGGTCAGCTATCCTTTACTGAACTACAATTGTCCCAGTGTTTTCCACTTGAAATCATCATCAGTATACCAATCTGACATATTTTGAGATGCCACATCCTTCAATCCCTCAGCTCAAAATCCAGAGTCTCTTTATTTGCATCAGGTCTGGATCTGAGTGAGCCTCCTCACGTGGACTTCTCTTGATTTAGAAACATGTGAACTAAAAAGAATAGTTAAATGCCCCCCAACACAGATGCTGAATGTAAAATGCTAAGACAGGGGTAAGGTAACTAGAGATACTTTGGTTCAAAGGGGGCAAATGGAGAGTAGAAGATTGCCTCCTGGAGTGTGTGAGCCAGACCGGGTATGGCTCTAGACTGGCTAGCTTGCATGTGAATGCCTGGCTGAGACATTTTTATCTCTAAGCATTGGCTAACCCTCGGAGGGGCAGTCTCTTCCCGGCCAGAAAGGTGTGTGTGCGTGTGCGCGTGTGCATTTTTAATTGATGCATAATAGATGTACATCATTTTGGGGTACATGTAATAATTCATTATTATAGTTTGTAAAGATCCAATCAGTGTACTTTGGGAATTGATCACCTTAAACATTTGTCTTTTCTTTAGGCTAGAACCATTCAAATTCTTCCCTTCTTTTTTACTTTTATTTTTGGAGACAGAGTCTTGCTTTGACACCCAGGTTGGAGCGTAGTGGTGCGGTCTCAGCTCACTGCAACCTCTGCCTCCTGGGTTCAAGTGATTCCCCTGCCTCAGCCTCCTAAGTAGTTGGGATTATGGGTTCGTGCCACCATGCTTAACTAAGTTTTCGTATTTTTAGTAGAGATGAGGTTTCACCATGTTGGCCAGGCTGGTCTCAAACCCCTGACCTCAAGTGATCCACCTGCCTTGGCTTCCCAAAGTGTTGGGATTACAGGCGTGAGCCACTGTGCCCAGCCCCCTTCTACTTATTTTGAAATGGACAGTAGATTATTGTAAACTATATTCACCTACTGATCTATCTAGTGCTAGGTCTTATTTCTCCTACCAAACTATATGTTTGTGTCTGTTAATCAACTTCTCTTCATCCACCTCCCACACTTCCCAGCCCAGAAAGGTTTTTTAAAATGTCAAAATGTCATAATATACAGAAAATTATATGCAGCACAAAGCCCTTTGGTTTGGCTAAGAAGGTCCATAGACACCCACCACCTGAAGTCATTTCTTACTTCAAGAATGTTGTGGTGAGTAGAAACACCAACTTTGATTCTCTACATTTTATCTAAATTCTGCAGGAAAACTAAACAATTTCTTCTTTAGTTTATCTCATTCTTTGTAACCCTTATATACTGCAAAAACTTGTAATCTGCCTGAAGAATTTCAGCTGCCTTCACAAGTCCGTTAGTTATATTTTCTATGTTCTGCTTTATAGCAGGTGGTACTATTCCAAGCACTCTGCCATTACATGATACAGATAGCCCTTTCTCAAGACTTCAAAAGCAATTTCCTTACTGTTCTTCCAGGCTTGAATAATAGGAGTGGAGGCCAACCTCTACCATGACGCAATCCCACGTGGCTTTATTTGTTTACTTATTTATTTTTTCGAGATGGAGTTTTGCTCTGTCACCAAGGCTGGAGTTCAATGGTGTGATCTTGGCTCACTGCAACCTCCGTCTCCCGGGTTCAAGTGATTCTCCTGCCTCAGCCTTCTGAGTAGCTGGGATTGCAGGAACATGCCACCACACCTGGCTAATTTTTGTATTTTTAGTAGAGATGGGGTTTCACCATGTTGGCCAGACTGGTCTTGAACTCCTGATCTCAAGTGATCCACCTGCTGTGGTCTCCCATATGACTTTAGGTGTTTATATAATAGTTTCTGTTTCAGTTACCTATGCCATCTAACAAACAACTACAAACCATATTCTTCATTATTTCCTACAATTCTGCGGGAATTGGCTGCACTATCCTTTTATGCCAGTTGTGCTGGCTGGAATCACTCATGCAGCTGCACATCGGGGCTGGACTGTCTGAAGGCTGGCAAGGTCTCATGCTCCCCAAGTGGACTCTCTCAATTCAGTAATTTAACCCAAGATATATATAGGGCACTTGGTTCCAACAGGATGAAAATATAAACTATAAGACCTCTTAATGCCTGGATGCCTGGATTCCTGGAACATTTGCCACATTCTATTAGTCAAGGCAAGGCACAAGGCTGGTCCTCAGGGGAGGGGCGGTAGCCCCCAGGAGTAGCATGCATGGGAGGAATTGTTGATAGCTGACATTGGAAACAGTCTGCTGGAGGTGATTTGGTAGTGTGAGCAAGAGATAGTTCAAGTCGTCTTTCCTTAATCCTAGGAATGCCAGTCCATAGCCACTGAATGCAGCAGGAACTGCAAGTTTAGTTTGATTTGGTAAACCATGCAGTATGTTTGTGCCCTGACCAGCACAGGCAACCGTGCTGTGTGAGCATGGGCTGTTAGCTCCATTCCACCTCATGTGCTCCACTGAAGAGCCAGGCATGTTAAACACACAGTAGGAAGATTTGCATTTACACTTGGACTTGATGACCTGAATATCTCTTTTCTGCTGTGCTGTGCCTTGGGAATGCTGGCTTTTTCTCTTCAACTACAAAGTTGTCTTTCCTAAGTGGCTTTCTTTTTCCCCTATGCTTTACTATTTCTCTCTGACCCTACCCTAAATCCTGGTTGGCTTTCAGTATTCCTATAATCAATCTAGATTGGAGCTGATTGGGCTGGGACGTCCTAGGTGATGTGTAGCATTCCCCAGGGGTGCTCAGTAAGTCTGTTTGCAGGACAAGGGATTCTGGGGGCTGAGAGAGTAATGGGGGGCACCCTGTGATTTTGGTTAGCACTGAGGATTGGTGTGAGGTGGTTCATACGACTGGCGCAGAGGCAATGCAGGCAAAATTCACATCCCAAGGAGGGTGACTTAGCCTCCCGTCTTTAAAAGGGGCATGATCTTCCAATGCAGTCTGAGGATTTCTGGGCCTTCCCAGCTTTTAATCTGACCTTTCTTCCTAGTCCTTCAGCTGTGAGCTAAACTCTTGCTCCTCAAAGTGTGGCCATTGGGTAAGCAGTAGCATCTTCATTACCTGGGAGGAAATAAATGCAGGTTCCCAGAACTCACCCCAGCCCTCCTGACATCAGAATCTGCATTTCAACAAAATCTTCAACTGATTCATTTGCTCAAAAAGATCTGGAAAATGCTGAACTAAAACATTCTTCCCTCATGCTCTATGAGCCCAGCAAACTACCCTAGTGTTCAGACCCTCTGGTAGAAGGAAGGTTTGTGTTATGGTTCCTAAAGTTACATACAGAGGGTAATCCCACCCTCCTGTGCCTTGCTCATGGCTGAGGATAGCTGAGGTTCCAGGTCAGCTTTGCATAACATTGCAAGCAAGGGTGCCTAGACACACAGTGAGGAGTTATCGAATGGATTTTGTCAAAGATAACCGAAAATGGATACTAAAGTGGTAAGGACTGATTTTGGTCAGTAATAAACCATTGCAGTAGGGAAGTGGATCCAGGATGAACTGAACTCAACCTTGATTTGTGAAGAGGTGACTGGGAGTTTAAAGAGAATAAGGAAGTGGGAATGACAAGGGCTTGGGCAGAGTCATGGAATTAGAAATTTATTAAAGGCCGGACATGGTGGCTCATGCCTGTAATCCCAGTGTTTTGGGAGGCCGAGGTGGGCAGATCATCTGAGATCAGGAGTTCAAGATCAGCCTGGCTAACATAGTGAAACCCTGTTTCTACTAAAAATACAAAAAAATTAGCTGGGTATGGTGGTGCATGCCTGTAATCCCAGCTACTCAGGAGGCTGAGACAGGAGAATTGCTCGAACCCAGAAGGGGGAGGTTGTGGTGAGCTGAGAGCACACCATTGCATTCCAGTTTGGGCAACAAGACCAAAACTCTGTCTCAAAAAAAAGAAGAAAGAAAGAGAAATTTATTGAAAATTGGGAAGGAGAGGTTGGTCCATGTGAAACTCATTTGGGTTTGCTAACTGGCACTTATGGAAATTAGACTCCTACCCTCCCACAGAGGCTGTGAGACAGGGACCCTATTGTTAGTTGTTGATTGGAACAAACAGCAGATAGTCAAATGTGGCAAATCATGTATCAGCCTTGAGCTGTCTCAGGCAGGTACTTTATGGGGGAATAAGGGCCATCCTGGGAATATGGCCTTGAGCAGGTAGAAACTATGTTAGTGTTTGTTCAAGTCTTTTAAGTGGAGCTGTGAAAAAGATAGATAAAATCTTCCGTGCTGAAAATCAGCAGTCGGAGACCAAGGTTGAGGCTTAGTCAAGAAGAAGGCTCAGAGAAGTCTGGGTAGAGTTTGGCCAAAGAGAGAAGCTTCATCAATTCCATGACATGAGAAGAAATTAAGGCAGATGCTATTGATGTGGAAAGATGATAACACTTGGAAGTCTCGTTCAAGTCACTCTGTAACGACTGGCCTGCTGCCAACAAATGGAATTTTTCAACTTACTGCCAATGACATAACTGTTGTTGAACTCACAGGCAAACTCTTAGAAAGAGACCTAGTTTAGTCCAGTGTCTTCTGGTAGAGTCAGACTGCTCCTGCCAAGGAGACGCTGCCTCTTATTTCCCTGGCAGCTCCAGACTTCTGTACCATGTAAAACAAGTTGGTTTTCTGTAGTTTTGAGCCTAATTTTGCTTTCCCTCTTTACAAGGGGGAGATCTGCCTTTGCAAACATGTAGGATAGAGGGGCTTTATCTGCTTTGGGAAATAAATGGATTCAAGGTGCTGTGAGACTGAGCTTGTGAACAGTTCACCCTACACCTGCCTGTCCTTGGCCACGCCCTGTGGGGAACCAGAAACAGTAATTTTTGAGTGTTCTCACTTCAGCAAGGTAGTGGAATTTCTCCTCTTTCTCTAGTTTGTTGGTAGCCACGTGAGTGTTTCTGCAGAATGCCATGCCGTTGGTCTCCACTGGCCAAGACCTGGCGTGGACCTGCTCTTTAAAGAAAGAGCAGGCATGCAGAATTTAGGGTGTTCTGTTGCCTGACTGGCTCCCTTTCACCTTGCCCCATTCACCTCTCTCAACCCCTAGAGCAGCATACACAACAGGCTAGCATTAAAAGGTCCAGGGGAACTTATCTAAAGATCACATTTCTTGGGCATTTAAAGATTAATTTTAGAGGGCCGGGGATGGTGGCTCATGCCTGTAATCCCAGCACTTTGGGAGGCTGACGTGGGCGGATCACCTGAGCAGGAGTTTAGACCAGCCTGGCCAACATGGTAAAACCCCATCTCTCCTAAAAATATAGACATTAGCTGAGCACAGTGGCACATACCTGCCATCCCAGCTACCCAGGAGGCTGAGGCAGGAGAATTGCTGGAACCCGGGGGGCAGAGGCTACAGTGAGCTGAGATGGAGCCACTGCACTCCAGTCTGAGTGACAGAGCGAGACTCTATGTCATGAAAAAAAGCATTAACTTTAGAGTCTGTTCCCCTCCTTTCCCCCTCACTAGGCAAGTAGGGGAGTAATTGTGTAGTGATCAAGAATGGAGAAAGGAAACAGGTACTCACTGCCAACTCCTCTTTGGGTACAGTTCAAGGACCCCTATATCCCTTTCTTTTCAGATAAAATCACCAAGTTTTACCCTAAAACTTCAGTGCCTAAAAAAGAAGGCACTAACGAAAAGCTACTTTGGTTTAAATTTTTACCTGATTTTATCTTTCAAATGGAAAAGGAAATTCAGGACTACCCAAAGGAAAAATTATTCAAGTGAGCCAAATTTAAATTTTATTTAAAATATTCATGTGCCAAATACTATTATTCACCAATATGTGTGACAACAAAAATTGTGTCAGGTTCACAGCTTATTTTTCATTTTTTTTTTTAGAAATAATGTTTTTTATTTGGGGGACAGTAGTCAAATGTGGCATTTAGTTATAAACCAACAGAGCCAGAAAAGTCCTAAATAGAACCATAAATGGCACATACATAAACAGGAACCATAACCAAAAAGCAGCCCAGCTGTTTATTATAATGTAGCAATAAGGAAATGCGCCAAGAAACCATGTAGCCAGTGGCAAGCAGAATAGCTGAGCAGCAAATGCACACATTTTATTGATCTGGTCTCGGGCTGAGTAGCAATTTTGTAAGAGTGAGTGATGGTTGTTACTAACAGGAATGATGAATATGTGCCTTTTTATTTTTCATTTGCAGGGAAACAGACAGGTTGATTTAAAATGTGCTTTTATCTGTACCTCCAAAAGGTTGCTCTTTGGGTTTCTACACTGAAATACCCACTTTGTTGTTTGTTTTTTTTTTTTGTCTCCCACCTGCTGTTAATCTCTTTGTGTTTGTTTCCTTCTGTGCTAAAGGAAACTAGATGGTACCCTTATTCCATATCACAGCCTGCAAAGGGCTGCTGAGGTCTATAATTTCATGATAAGTTCTAAAATATTATGAAAATGATATTTTAAAATTTTAAAATAATAATTTAAAATTTTATGAAAATACATGATCAGGCAAAAGGTTTTGTTTTTCTGTCTGTCTCAATGATGAGATGCCATCCTAAAATACTAAAATTCCTAGGACATCTTGATTGCTAATTTATGGGACAAAATGATGGGAATTTATGAAATCAAGCCTGTTTGGAAACAGCCAGGAAATATAACTGAAAAGGGCTTATTAGTTGAGCTATCTAATTCATTGGGAAAAAAAAAAATCTCATACTCTGAGTTCACTGTAAGGAATCAATAAAATAATTAATGAGCTGCAACAGTGGAATCTTAAAGAGTTGTATTTATGTGAAATCAATTAGATACTAGTCTATCAGTGAGCTGTGATTGCCAACTGATGATACATCACAATTGTTTGATTTTGAGAAATTATGATTTTTTAAAAATTGAACAGTATTTAATAAATCACAAGCAGCAAGCATAAAAGCTCAGTGACCAGGAGGCTGTTTTTGGAAAGTACAAGCCTGGATCCTGCCTCTACACAGTGGCTAGCAGATTTAAGAAAGACTGCAGAAATGAGCCAGGAGTGGAGCTTAGTTTTTTTGTTTTGTTTCTTGACCTACTTATTAGCTGTGCAACCTAGGGCAAGAGGATGAACTCTCTGTGCCTCAGTTTCCTCGACAGCAAAATCAGGGTGATAATAGAACTTGTCTCATAGGTTGTTGTAAAGATTAGATTAGTTAATACATGTAAAGAGTATAGAACAGTGTTTGACCATTTTAGCGCCTATAAAAGGGTTTTTTATGATAGTGAATATTGTTATTCACATTCACTTACGTGTGTACACTCTGAAACTCTAGTGCAAGTTTGTTCTATTAGCAGCAAACTCTTTTTTTTTTTTTTTTTTGAGATGGAGTTTTGCTCTTGTCGCCCAGGCTGGAGTGCAGTACAATCTTACTGCAACCTCCATCTCCCAGGTTCAAGCGATTCTCCTGCCTCAGCCTCCAGAGTAGCTGGGACTGTAGGTGCACATGCCACCATGCCTGGCCAATTTTTACATGTTAGTAGAGACAGTTTCATCATGTTGGCCATGATGTTCTTGATCTCCTAACCTTGTGATACACTTGCCTCGGCCTCCCAAAGTGCTGGGAACACAGGTGTGAGCCACCGCGCCTGGCCCACAGCAAGTGCTGATTATGGCTCTTGCACTGTGCTGGAAACTGGGTTGGTTCCTATGTAAAATCAGAAGTGGATTATAGTTTCCACAAATGTGAGACTCTGGGTAGGTCAGAAGGATTAGCAAATGATCATTAAGTGTGGAATTCTTACTTTCATTTGAGTATTAATTCTAAATCTTCAAGCGTGCATGCACACACACAGTCTTAACTCCTCACTCATCTACTCAAGCAGTTCTCAACTGACACACCCATTGAGAAGCAGCTGCTCTATCTCTGGAGAAGCAGGGGGCACTTCAGCTTTGGAAAAGATCTGGAAGGACTGATCATCCCCTCGCCATCCAAAAAAGCCCCATTCTCAAGAATTCTGCAAGCTTAAGAAAACCTTTTTTACCTCTCCATTTGTCCTGAAACGTATGACCAATCACTATCTGGCAAAGTTATCTGCTAAGATTGTGAAATATTTGATCTTAGAACAGTGTTATTTAATAGAAAATACAACCCCAGTCTATATTTGCTGATATATATATATATATTATATATATATTTATATATAATATATATATTTATATATATTATATATATATTTATAGATATATTATATATATTTATAAATATATATATAATATATATAAATATATATATAA
>CAUYLG010055348.1:0-24291 GCA_963573385.1 Cacajao melanocephalus | reverse complement strand
TTTTATTTCATTGAGTTGATCTTCAATCTCTGATATCCTTTCTTCTGCTTGGTCCATTCGGCTATTGAAACTTGTGTATGCTTCACGAAGTTTCGTGCTATGTTTTTCAGCTCCATCAAGTCAATTATATTCTTCTCTAAGCTGTTTATTCTAGTTAGCATCTCATCTAACCTTTTTTCTAGGTTCTTAGTTTCTTTGCATTGGGTTAGCACACGTTCTTTTAGCTCTGAGAATTTATTACCCACCTTCTGAAGCCTGTTTCTGTCAATTCATCAGATTCATTCTCCATCTTTGATCCCTAGCTGGTGAGGAGTTGTGATCCTTTGGAGGAGGAGAGGCGTTCTGGTTTTAGGTGTTTTCATCCTTTTTGCCCTGGTTTCTTCCTATCTTAGTGGCTTTATCTACCTGTGGTCTTTGTAGTTGGTGACTTTCAGATGGGGTCTCTGAGTGGACATCCTTTTTGTTGATGATGAAGTTAATTTCTTCTGTTTCTTAGTTTTCCTTCTAACAGTCAGTCTCCTCTGCTGTAGGACTGCTGGAGGTCCACTCCAGGATCTGCTTGCGTGGGGATCAGCCGTGGGGGCTGCAGAACAGTAAGGGTTCCTGCCAGTTTCTTCTTCTGTTATCTTTGTCCTAGAAGGGTACCTGCCAGATGTTGGCCTAAGCTTTCCTTTATGAGGTGTCTCTTTGGGTATATGGGGTTTGGGGAGCTGCTTGTGGAGACAGTCTGTCCCTTATAGGAGTTCAGTGCTGTGCTGGGAGCTCTGTTGTTACATGCAAAGCTGCTGGGCAGATACTTTTAAGTCTGCTGCAGCAGAACTCATAACCACCTCTTTTCCCAGGTGCTCTGTCCTATGAATGTCGGCTTTATTTATAAGTTCCTGATGTGCTGATGCCTTTTTTCATAGATGCCCTCCCCCGCCCAGAGTCGTCTAATCACAGTCTGCCAGCAGAGCCATTGCTGAGCTGCTGTAGGCTCTGCCCAGCTGCTGTGTGAACTGCCTCGGTAGTGGCGGACTGCCTCGATAGTGGTGGTCATCCTTCCCCCAACTGAGCTAGACTGTCCTGGGTCCAGCTGCGCCTGCTGTGAAACTCTCAATCCAGAGTGTTTCAGGTTGCTTGTTTTGTGGGCGTGGTACCCGCCAAGCCAGAGCGCCTGGCTCCCTGTCTCTGCCCCCATCCTCACTTTCAGTTGAATGGGCAGCTCTGTCTCCCAGGCATTCCAGGCGCCAGTTGAAATGACTGCCCAGATTTGTGTGAGTTTCTGCGTGCCAACCTAGTACTGGCTGAAACAGCCATGCTGAAAACTTGTGGTGCTTTTCCACCCAGGAATCTCCTGGTCTGTGGGTAGTGAAAATTTGTTTGGAATTGCAATGGACACTCACCCTCTGCATTGTTCTTTCTGGGAACTGCACTCCAGAGCTTTTCCCATTCGGCCATCTTGGATCCTCCCCCACATTTTTATTTTTTAAAACCAAAATATATTATTCTTGTTTTGTGGGTCCAAGGCCAGTATTTACCATTTACAATGTTCTTTATTCTTCCTGGCATCTCAAATCTTCCACTTGGGAACATTTTTGTTTTAACTCAGATACATCCTTTAGAATTCTCTATAATAAAAGACTGATAATGGTAAACTCTCTCAGGTTCATTTGAAGGTACTGGCCTTGTTTACACTGGACATAGAAATCTAGGTTGACAGTGATTTTTTTTCTCAGCCTGTTGAAGATGTAGTTATAGTCAGGTGTATTTTTACTAGAGATGGGTTTAGCCATGTTGGCCAGGCTTGTCTCAATCTCTTGACCTTATCGTGATCCACCCACCTCAGCCTCCCAAAGTGCTGGGATAGGCATGAGCCACTGCGCCCCACCAACTTTTTTTTTTTTAAGGTAAGCTCTGATATAGAACCACAGGCTGGAAAGGAATATGAGGGCGAAACTGCTGTGGACTGAGTCCTTGCCTGTTCCCTCCCTCTTGACCACAGCTCTGCTCTTATCCCCAGACGTAGCCATGTTCCACCTCACAGGCTTCCACCAGTTTTTCATCTTAAGTCAGTGTTCCTGTCGTGTCATGTAACTGAGAGCAGTTTGTCCTTCTAAGTGATTTTGCCTTAAGAATTAAATAAATCACCTCTAGTTTACCCTAGACATGACTGAGATTTTTTAGATTTTTCAAGAAGAACATTATGAGGAAAATAAAAGGGAGGAGGGGCTGTTAACACTTCGAGATGGGAGAATGCAAAAGAAGAAGAACTTTAGCATGCAAGATGCTTATTCTGACGTGATTAGGGTACAGTCACAGCTGCTCTCAGTGGGAGTGCTGCCTTCTCTCCCTTTATTTTCTTCAGCCCTGTCTAGAGAATCCTAGTCAGAATTCCCTTTCACTGTTTATTTTCTGGACATTCCCCTATTACTTTCTAGACCGAGGAAAAGGATACACAATTGGGTTGTGTACATAAAATTATTTTGGCTTCAAGGAATTGCATAAACTGAGCTGAGGAGGAGAGAGAAGTCTATAAGGGGAAAGTAGAAGAAAGGGCGGAAAATTGACAAATTATGGAGGTGGGAATGTGAAAGGTGTATGTGTATAGAGGAATCTGTTGGAGGAGTGATCAAAGAAGGTTGTATGTGTAAAACAAGGCCAGATTACGGGGAACTTCAGAGTTAGGATTGCAAGCATTTGCACAAAGGGGGTATTTCCAGTTTTGCATGTGCACAATAGAATTATTACTAGAATTAATTAAAGTTTTCCCACTGATTTCAACTTAAGTGTGGAATCATTCTGTTTCATTTCACAGTGAAGTGTTGAGGGGTTATGCCATTTGTAGAGTTTTGTTAGGGATATGTTCAGTGACCATTAATTTGCATCTGAGCTCACAAGGGTTGGGGAATTTGTGCCTGACACTGTTTCACAGTTAATACGTTGGGAGCAAGGATACAGTTTTAACAGTATGGACTTGAATGCTGCTCTGGTTCCTTTTGTTTAAAATTTGGATTAAAGAGCAAGTCAACAGATTTGGGTGGTCTCATCTTCACCCCTTAGAGAAGCAGATCCATGTGACCAAACTCCTTCACTATTTGGCAAGACAGTAGTCTTCTCTCATGAGACACCAAAGACAGGAATAGCAACAACATTAGAGGTCAGTCCTGAGGTAGCTTGCCAGTTTACGTGAGGGAAATTGCTCTGAAACTTGCTTTCACTCTCCATCCTCAACTCATGTTCCTAGCCGTTTCTTTTCTATAAAAATGAAAAATTATGAAATTTTCCATGAAGGTCTCAGAGGAAAATAGAAGAATAAAATAAGAATGCCAAAGGGTTTCAGAAATGTCAGCAAGTAAGAGAGCAAGCATCACTGCCTTTTCCGAGGCAGTGGCCCTGTTGGGACTGCCCACCTTTGCCTTTGTAATTGCTACGCACACTTGATAGGGGAAAGGTCTTTGCTGTTATTAAACTTTTGAAGGAAAAAGAGGGTATGCACTCATCTAAAATATATGTTTTTAAAACCTCTATTTCTTGGACAGTTCTTCAGATTATTTCCATTCATGCTCAAAATTTCTATGACATACTACCTAAGCTTTTTCAAAGAAATTAACCTCTATGGTTGAACTTTATCTGTTTTTAGTACAGCCTGCAAATCCCCAGTGTGCGTGTGTGTCTGCGTATAGGCGCACGTGTACGTGTGTGCATGTGTGTGTGCCTGCACATGCACGTGAAAGGGAGGGAGCATTCTCTGGCATTTGGTAGATCTTAGCTGATGTCAAGAAACACACCTAGAGGATACATCCTATCTATGGTTCATTCTTTTTAACTTTCCTGTAGGACTTGTTGTATTTATTTTGTGTGGACTTTAAGTACATTAGAAAGTAAAACCGTAAGGAATCAAAGAGGAGTTACAGATCATGCTCATCTGCAGGGCTAATGCTTGGCTGCCTCCCAGGTACACACCCCTGATGTGGTACATACCTCATTCATTGGTTTCTCATAGATGTCCTCCTGCCAAGGGGCAGATTTCACTTGAAAAGCATCTCTCTGGAGAGCCTCTAACACCTTTTTTGGAGTGACAAACCCATACTGAGCTTCCAGCAAAGCCAGGTCTATTTTTTCAGCCTTTAAAATGCCTATGACCTCATCTCGAGCCTGTAGGAACAAAAAGTATTTCAGAAAGCCTGCTGTCTTTACCAGCGGCCTCAGCAAGTGATTTTTGTGATAGTTGCCAGTGCTTTTTCTCTCTTTCAAATATAAATGAATCATGTTTCATCTTCACACTTTTATAAAAGGTATCAAAACTATATCTCTTCATCCTTCTTATAGTCTAATTACACAACTAATGTTTTCAAAAGTGGTTACTACACAACATTGGAGGACCACATTTTTTTATTGTGTTTGAGAAGCAGATAACATGATACCCATCAATGTACTAGCATTTGGATTTTCAGAGGGTAGGAAATACAATTCTCCCATAGGTGTATCCGCTGTTTTTAGATTTTCATGTAGGTTAATAATGCCAGGGCAAGTGTAGGACCCAGTTCACATGGGGTACAAAAGCATCTGTTGTTGTTTAAACCAATCCTGAAGTCGTCTGGTATTATTGCTACTGATGCATCTGTGTGCACTGAAGCTCGTAAGCAGCCTTGGCAGAGGCTGTGACCTTTCCCAACCTGTATGCCAATCACGTCATCATGACAGCCCCTTTAGATGAGATTATTTGCACTTTGAGTTGGCAGAGGAGAATTCTGTGTATATATACTTATGTTTTGCTTTTATGTACACACATATATGAACCACAGATGTCTATTTCTGTGGCAGCAGGAACACCAAATTCACAAGCAGCCTTCTATTTGAAGCATGATAGGGATAACTCCAACCCAGCTGACCTGCAGTTCTCCCTCCAGAATGCTGAGGAGAAATAACAGGTCATCTCTTGAGAGGTCTTCTGCTTGGTGGCCATTACCACTGTGTGGCTCCTCTGTCTTGGGACCGGGAAGTATTACATCCGACTCACTGGGGGGGTCTTTGTCTTGCTGTCTGTGCTTCGTGTTTTTAGGCCCTTGGAAACTGTGGCCTTTGGTATGTCTTGGAAGTTTCTTTGGGGCTGAGCCCTCGATGTCACTGCCTCTGGAACGCATTCTTTAAAGCCTGGAAGGAGGGAAGACAATTTGTAGCACTTAATGGAAATGCAGTTGCCTATTACTGCTTTAACAAGTCTGCCAACTCAGTCTTTTTGATGTCTACCACAGGGAAGGGTGTTAGCACATTCATAAATCACAGTCTTATTTACATTTCTGCTTTTAAAGTAAACGTTTTAAAAAATGTGTTCTGCTTTGATTAAGGCCACTTATGTCCATGGGTAAACAGGCTGTGTTTGAACTTCATCCACCAAGCATTCCACCTTAGGAACCCAGGTCAGACCTCCAACCATGGCCTAAGTGCTTACTTAAGTTAAGGCGTAGTTAACATAATTACAGTATTGTAAAATGGTGACTCTGCTATTTCTTCTAACTTTCTTGAGATTCACTCTATAGTATTTCCTTTAAAAAATGTTGGGGGTTTTTGTGGGGTTTTTTGTTTGGTTTTTAAAACTTGTTAGCCTTTAAAAGTGCATTAAGACAGAAATGGCAGAGTTCCTCCTACAGAATTACTGGGATAGTTTGTTTGGAAGGCCAAGTCTAGTATTAAAGGAATGAAGGCTTGGTCCCTGGCTATATTCCTGTATTCCTGACATTCTTCTAAAATTCTAGATCTTTCCTTGGGTAAGTCAAGGGCTTATATTTAGGATCCTCATCTTCAAAGCAGGGATACTGCTGCCTAACGTAGTTGGCCAATATGCAAACAATATAAAATAAATTAATATTTAAAGGACACATAAGCTCCACATCTGATTATGTAATCATCCAAATGAATGTATAATAGGAAGAAAAATTCTTCCACTGTTGAGGTTTCTAGCTAGAAGAAAAAATATCAATTGAACTTATAATTGACTCCAGTGGCATATAAGCAGATTATTAATTTTACTCTTCATCCCTACAAATCATGAAACTTTCATCATCACCAGTACCTTACTTTTAGTTTGTAATATTTCTTTGAAAAACTGAAAAACTCAAGTGTCCAGAAAAGTATAGAAAATGTAACAAACAGCTACATGCTACCACACAAATTTATAAAATTTTTAAAATGTGCTATATATTAGAAGACAACTTTTAAGTACTATATTATAGATGTATTATAATGTATGTATCTCTTCTGAAACCCATTCTCCTCCCTTCCTACTCCAGATCCATGTAATCTTGAATTTGGTATTTCTCATCCCCCTGCATGTTTTATATGTTTTAAAAACATGTATATATATTGCTGAACAATGTATAGTATTGCATGTTTCCAAACCTTATGTAAATAGCATATTGAACGTATCTTTCTAAAACTTGCTTTTTCATCCTAGATTTTTGAGATTCATTTTACCGTTTTTATTTACTTTTTTATTTTTTATTTTTGGTGCCAAAACCCAGGAATGGAATTTTACTGTTTTTAAATACTTTTTTTTTTTTTCAGTATTTGAAAAAATGCTACTTCAAACATTCTTGCACATGTTTTTCCCTTGTGTTAGGTGATAAGAATTCTGTCAGAAATTATCTGTGGAACTTAATTAAGACATTGACCCACTGCTGAGTGCAGCAGCTCACGCCTGTAATCCCAGCACTTTGGGTGGCCAAGGGGGGTGCGGTTCACCTGAGGTCAGGAGTTCAAGACCATCCTGGCCAACATGGTGAAATCCTGTCTCTACTGAAAATACAAAAAAGTAGCCAGGTGTGGTGGTACCCGCCTGTAATCCCCGATACTTGGGAGGCTGAGGCCTGGGAATCACTTGAACGCAGGAGGTGGAGGTTGTAGTGAGCCAGCATGGCACCCTGAACTCTGGCCTGGCTGACAGAGTGAGACTCTGTCTCAAAAAAAAAAAAAAGACACTGATCCTCTTTAAGCCCGGTGACCTGATCTGTGAAGTGAGGGAGCACTTACTATGTGTGCTAAGCATTCTTCTCAGCATTTTCCATGTATTAGCTCCTTCAAGTCTCGTAAGAACACTATGAGGTAGGGAATATTATTATCTCCATTTTATAGTGAACAAACGGAGTCATGGGAAACTTACTGAAGGTTGCACAGCTCATAAGTGGCAAAACTGGGATTTGAGTTTAGGAAACCTAGCTCAGGGACCCACACTCTTAAAAATCATGCCATAATGCCATTATGCTATATTGCCTGAGACAAATGCATATAAATTCTGGTACAAACACCTTGTCTGAAAAATGTCTATAGCCTTACTGAAGAGACTGTTTACAAATACAGTACAGATGAACAATGATATGTGGTAGGAATTGTCACTAGGTAGCCAGGGAAGGGTTCATTTATATGAGAAAAGCAAAGGCATAGAAGAAGGCATAGTTTTGTGTAGAAATAGGAGGTTGGGGATGTGTGAGAGATAAGTTTGGGAAAAACTCCATTGTGTGTATATCTATTTATTTATAAAAATATTCATGTACTACCACAATATAGTATGCACCTTATAAAAACATACTCTAAAAAGAAAAAATTGAAAAATTATACATAAATACCATTTCTAATTATATTTCCCCACCCCCATTGCGTTTTCTTGAACACCTAGGAATATCCTTACTCTGGGCTGTAGAAAAATGGAAGGTTGGTACATAAATATATTCAATATAGGTAAATATTACATTCTGCTTTATTTATAGATATGTTCACACATGAATGACAGAGCCATCTATGTCTTTTGTCGTATATTTTTAAGACAAATTTATTCTTCATTCGTGTCTCCCATGGTGTATCTGACCTGGTCCTCCATGTATAATGGCCATGGAGTAGGCTGACGGGTTTGCCCCTTTTATGTTGTACCCAACCGTCTCAGGTATACGTTAGTGTTTAACAAACCACCCCAAAACTTGGATGGAGCTTAAACAACAATGGCTCAGAATTCTATAGGTTACTCCACAGCTTCAGCTTCTTACAGCTATTCTGGGCCTGAACGGTCTAAGATGGGCTCTCACGTATCTGGCTGTGGTTAGCTGGGCTAGGAGAGCCTCAGCTGCGTCATCGAATCCCTGCTGTATGTGGACTCTCATCTTTCAAGAAGCTAGACCGGGGTTCCCCACATGGTGGTCTCAGGGCAACATTCCAAGAACTTGAGAGTGGAAATCCCAACGTCTCATTTGTGAAAGAATGTTCATTTGTGAAACAATGTCAGCCCAGATTCAAGATTGAGGAAATAGATTCTACCTCTACATGGAAGAGGATAGAAGACCACATTGCAAAGGAATGGAAGGAGTTAACTGCTCCCATCTTTGAAAAAGTTCACCACACCCACAAATTCAGATTTCTGTGAAAATCTAATAAAAGTCTAGTTTAAAAGAGGAGTGAAATATATTTGGTTCTTTAGTTCTTTTCATTTCCTGGAAGTACATAGGGTTTGGTTTTTGTTTCTTCATTTTACATGAAGAATTCCTATGCTTTCCTCTTGCCCACATAGTCCTGTGTCGAGCAATAGCCTACTGATAAGATCAACTTGTATCCTGCTGGTAATCAATGAGAATTTCTCTCCCTTCATCAACTTAATCGAGGATATGCCTTTCAGAATACTAAGATAATATACCCTTTGATTTAGCAGGGTAATTTGTTAAACATTGCCCATAAGTAGTGCCCGTTTAGCTTAAGACAGCCCTGGGCTGCAAAAAGAAGACGGAATGGAGCTCTGTATACATTCTACCTTCCTCACCTCACTCTTAAAGTGGGTTAGATGAAATGTGACAGGAGAGCATAGGTCCTTTGCCAGTGATGATATTCATAAGTGGTAAAAAAGGAATTACCTGAAACATTTTTATACGGTGTTTGTTATTCTTTTAAAGAAATTAGAGTTTTACTGAGACCACCAATTCTCTTTGGAGGCTGCGGGTAGTAGCATCAACATTCTCCCTGATGAATGAAGTGGTGCTCACACTGGATTTGTGAACAGACCCATCGTGTGCAGACTTCTGGTCTACTGCGGAGCATGTGTCTCTGCATGTTTACAGTGGTGGAGTTTCCTACCCCTGTGCCAACAACCACAAAATGATCAGTAATGAGAAGTAATTAAGTAGCTAGAGGAAGAAAACAAAGACATGAATTTCATGATACTCTCCTGCTTTGTGTTATCAGTGACTTCATTGTTTCTCTTGGCAAATTTTTAATGCATCTGTGCTTGGCCCAGAGGTGCGTACTAGGGTAAAGAAAAATTTTGTAATAGCAACAGTGGTTTGGAATTTTCAGGTTACAAAAAAAAAAAAAAACAGGAAAGTTGCTGCTTTGGTGTATACCAAATAATGATGCTTTACTCTTCGTAAAGTGCTGACATAGTACGTGGTGAGTTTGCAAGGAAAATAATCTGCTTAGTTGTCAGTTTAACACAGCCTAATGTGTTGTTATCTGTGACCGTCATAACCATAGAATGATGACCTTCAGGAGTGTAGGCTGGGAATCAGGAAACCTGGCCTCTGATCCCAGCTCTGCCTTTAATTGGCCAGGGTCTGTGTTGTTGCTTATAAAATGAGAATATTGGATAGGATGGCTCCATGAGGTCATTCAGAATGGAACAAGGACCAGGGACTCTTTCCCTTGACCTCTACCCTGTTCCTCCTCCCCTAATGGATTCACCTGACCTGAGACTAGATGATCTCTTAAGTCCCAGGATTTCCCACTCTAGAATTCTGGGATTCTCTGTTGTCTTGTATCTGTGGATACAAATATATTGCAGTTGGCAATGAGAAGTAGATTCTACTTTGTTTTCCTCTGTAGTTCCTTTAGTCAGTATTTCTTGGATTTAAGTTAGTTGAAATCATGGTGGCTCTTGGTAAGGACATGTCCATGCAAGAGGACTAGAAAAGAGTTTGTAATTATTTACTTAATTTATTTACAGGAAATGGCCAAAGGTAAATAGAGGTCTATTCTACTCATCGCCTTCCTCCAGCAGCCACCCCTCAGCCAATTCCTTATTATAAAAGTTAAATTTTAAAAATTGTTATTTATTAATGTTGTATATTAAAAATTACTGTACATAATTAGGTGCTATTTAGACATACTTTTTAGTCTTCATTTGCCTACTCGTTTTTGTTTTAGAATTGTGGATGTGACTAGAGGATATTTTTGCTCATATCAAATAAGTGAAAAGCCTCAATAAAATAAATCATTTTGGGTCTTGGTCATTTAATATGATATTAAGGTAGCCAAGCAAAACTACTCCAATTTAGAGACAGAAAATAATAGTAATAATGATAGCTAAAGTGTATTCATTAGTTACAACATACAAGCCCATTCTAAATGCTTTCCTTTTAATCCTCTCAAAAAACTCTTTTAATCCTCTCAAAAAACATTTCTTATTACCCTAATTTGCAGAGGAAGTAACTGAAGCTTGAAGACCTTTAAATAACTTGCCAAAGGTCATACTGCTAAAAAGTGGCAGTCAGGCCCAAATTTAGGTGGTCTGGGTCACGAGCCTACTAAATCACTATGCTGTATCTACTTAGCTCTTATAAGAAGATATACACAGTAAAGAAAAAATCCTGGTTTATGATTTATGATTTAACATTTATGGAGTGAAGCCCCTACTCTGTCAGATATTGTGCTAGGGAATTTTGTTTTAATTACCTTATTTTCTTTCTCTTTTTTCTTTTTCTTTTCTTTTTCTTTTTTTTTTTTTTTGAGATGGAGTTTTGCTCTTGTTGCCCAGGCTGGAGTGCAGTGGCGCGATATCGGCTCACTGTGACCTCCGCCTTCAGGGTTCTAGCAATTTTCCTGCCTCAGCTTCCCAAGTAGCTGGGATTACAGGCACCTGCCACCCATGCAGCTAATTATTTTGTATTTTTAGTAGAGATGGGGTTTCACCATGATGGCCAGGCTGATCTCGAACTCCTGACCACAGGTGATCCACCCACCTCGGCCTTCCGGAATCATACAAAAATGTGAGCAACGTAAATTCACAAACCCGTAGCCTTTTAGTCTATTCAATAAAGATGTTTTGTTTTCATATATTGTTTATGTGCAAAACTATATATTTGAATTCATAGTTATTTTTAAATTTTTATGTGCTTTTCTCAACCACTGCTGTCATCTTGAAGTGGCAGGAGACATGTCTTAATAGAAAGAGTATGAGATTGTGCAGTCAAATAGAACTGGTCTTAAATCACAGGTCCAACATGTTAGCTCTGTGGCCTTGGGCATCTGTGAGCCTTTAAATGCAAAATGGAGATAATAGTACTTGCTAATGGGTTTATTCATACTCGGTGAGCACAGGGCCTCTGTTGTTCATGTCTGTATCCCCATGTCCTACAGAGTTGGACCTCAGCAAGGATTTATTGAGTGATTAAATAATGCAATCCTCAGCAGAGCTGATTGGCTCTGGGCAGGAGCTGCCTCATGGTAAAGATGATTCATTTGTGAACCACTGGCTAGAAATTTAGAGAAAGGGTGCTGAGACTCTACTGAAGTAGCTGTGTATAGACCACTTACCACATGCCAGACACTGTTTTAAGTGCTTCAGTTCATTTATCTTATTTATCTTAAATGAAAAAGAAAAAGAACTGTACAAAGGGGTTGGTAAAGGTGAATTAAAGGTGGAAACTCTCATAAGAGATAGCAAAGGCAAATAATAGCAATTTCAGGGCAGTACTGGTGCCTACAAAAAGTTCAGGAGGTGTATGTGTGAGTGTGTGTGTGTGCACGTGTGCACACACGCACACTCATGTGTTGGGTGGGGAAGAGATGTTAGAGCCACATGACTTGCTGGAAATCTCCATTTAATTTCACTGAATTTTGTAGATTTTTGATCATATGTGCTCTGATCTGCTATCCCTCACCCCCAGCCTTCTCACATACACCCTCACATGCATAAAATGAACTGAGTATGCCCTACACTACTTTTTTTTATCTGACAGCACCATTAACTATCATTAGTTCTGTTCTTAAGCATATAACGTTTTATTAAGGCAGTGTCATTTACACTTGGTGCAATGGGAAATTTTAGACATAAATTGTTTGTCTTGATGGCAAGAAGACTGCATAACACAGAGTGGCTCTGTGCTAACTGTAGGACACTCATGGCCAAGGATCAAAGCTGGGAGGGATCCAAGCTTCAAGTTTGAATGTATTTAACACCCCATACTTTGCTGAATTTAGAGGGCAGACTGTTTGCTGCCTTTCCATTTGCACTTGCATTTCCCCCTATCTTTACAGAGAACCTTTAAGCTAAGATTTAGTTCCCTGAAAGGAAATGGAAAGAGATGTATTAAGATTGTGGGGTCCACAGCAGAGCTGGTTGGCCCCTTTAATATCAACTGACTTATGGTAAATGTGATTCATCTATGAAAACACTGACTATAAATAGATGTTAATAGTGCTCAGTTGCAGAACAGCCAGGTTGTGCTCACATGTCCAGATTAGGGGAAAAAATCCTGTTGGGTATTTTATGTGGTCTTTAAAAATAAAGTTTCCTTTTATTGCCCTAGTCACCCACATTTGAAGACACTAAACTCAGCCAGCTGCAGTAAAGCTATCTGATAGCTAAAGAAAGACAAATTGAAAACAAGATAACCTAATTTAGCAATTGGCCTCCTTTATCTTTTTTCTCCCATTTTCAGTAAAAAAAATCACTGAAACATTTTCTTAGTAATATTTTTCCTTGTAGGGCATAGACTAGTATTCAGACAAGGGATCGGAAAGTGGGGTTGTATGATTCAGGTTCATATTCCCAAGTATTGTGAGTCCTAAGAGAAAGTCAAAGCCACAGAAAGAAAATCAAGTAAGAGCTTCAGAAGGTGGTGCAGGAGTTACCTCATCCATCGCCCATAGTCCAGGCACTCAATATTTTCCATCATCACCTGCTCACTTGTTATATAGCTGTGAGTGTCCGAAAGTGCTTCCTTGTTGTGAGCTGAAATCCAGCTCCCAGGAACTTCAGTTCGTGTATCCCAGTTCTGCCTCCAGAGATGAACCAAGCAAAGCTACTCCTCTTGCCACAGTGTAGTCGTTTAACTGAAAGAACTCTATTCTTTATTCCAAATGAAACACTCAGTTTCTTCATCCATTTCTTATACCACCTGGTTTCAGTCTCCTCCACCCACAACTCACAAACACATTTTGATTGTGCCCCTTCAGCCCAGGGTGTTTTTTAAAGATATGCATGGAATTGGGTATAATTTCCCAGATATTAAATACAACTAAAGCAGTGAATTGGTGAAAGTATATGCTCAGGGAAGATCTTAGCAGTTCTTTTGATATTGGGTCCAGTTGGAATTTTAAGTATGGATCCAGAAATTTGATAGTAGGCATTTAATGAAGACTTTTTCCAGTTTAACTTATCAGGTGAATGCTTGTAATGATACCTTTCACATGCATGTCTCTTGATACATCAGGAGACAGGGTATTATTTCCCCAGTTTGCAAGATTCAGGAATCTTCAATAATTTTAGCTTATGAACAGTGGCCGAGAGATAAAAAGCTAGGTATTCTGACTCTTTTTTCTCTGTGCTCAGGCTAGATTAATTGACATTTACACTCTTTTTAGTTTGGAAGTGTTCTTTGGTTTCTTGTTTTCTAAGTGCTGCAGTCAGAGAAGCTGCTAGGCTATAGATACAGAATAAATAGCCGCTGATGAGGTCTAGTAGACCAGACTTCATCACGGCTTTTCTTAGCTGTGTGTTGTGAAGAAAGGACAAAGAAATACAAAAATCTTTCAGTATAAATAGGTGATTTACCCAAGTTTTGCATTACAAATCAGTGACTCTTTAAAGATTCCTTTCTCATTTAAGGTTGAAACAGGGCTGAGAATGTTTTCCAGGTCTTTGTGGAATATAGCAGAAAAAGGAAATTATTTTTATGGAGTCCAAGTTCGATTTAAATGCATTTTTACATGCCACACTTCCAAACCTAGATCAGAGCTCTCGGAAACCATGTGATTCTTTTAACAGCTTTCAAACTACATCACTTTCCAGATTTCTTCCAACTTCGTGCTCTGGTTTTTCTTAGAAGCACAGTGATCTTGAGCCAGTCACTTAACCTTTCTATTCTCTTGGAATTTTTGTCCATTTGGACCTTGGAGCCAGTTTTGTCCAATCCCATTATACTGTAACCAAATCCCAGCAAGGTTAACTGATGTGCCTGTGCACATGCCCTGAGCCAGCACCAGAAGGCACGTCTGTTGCCTACATCTCTGTTGCTGTTTCCATTGCATCACTTCTTGCTCACAGGCCAACCCCTGTTTCTTCCAGCTCTAGAAAGATTTGAATCCTAAAAGATAAAAATGCACCTTTCAAAGCACCCAAAGTTTCCTACAAATTTTTATTTTTCTGAACCATCTTCCTCACCTTTTAGGTAACAATAGGTCACCCTGAGTGCCTTTAGGACCCCTCTTGCCTAGGCCAACCCAGCATAATAAGGAGCTTGAGGTAAACAGGTGATTCAGAGGAGGTCAAGAGTTTCCATCTTTACATTCCAACATGAGGTCTTCCCTTTCTTTCATCTAAGGAACTGTGACTAGAATAGAGATACGTTGTTGCAGAGAAGGTGTTGCAACCCTTAAAGCCTATTGAGCAACCCTCAACCTCTAAGCCATTTGACTCCCCCTTTCCAGCATCGTGGGTATCCTCCATTTACCTTCCTGTAACTGGGAGAAACTTTAATAACTTCTTGCCTCTGAAGCATGTAAGTTTACTCTGAGACATTTACACTTTCTCTTTTTAGCGGAAGAGAGAAACACTAACTTCTGTAAAGCTTCTGTTTTGTGCCAAATAATATGATTAATGCTTCCTATTCCTTAAATCTTTTTTGTTTTTAGACACAAGGAGTTGATATTATTCTCTTCATTTTGCCAATGAGAAAACTGAAGAGTTGCAAAATTCACGGCTTATTGTATTAATAGTAGAAATACAGGTTCACGAATAAATACAAAATACTAGGAAATACTGTAAATAATGTTCAATGCACAAAGCGCTTTGGGAGCATTTGAGAAAGAATGACTAATTCTGCCAAAGGGCCGTAGTGAAGCCATCCCAGAGATAAGTTTTTTCTTGGAGGATGAAAAAGGGTGCCCAGGCCATATGTGTAGATTGAAGGTAGATGAAGAAAACGATATGTGGGGAATATCAAACTGTCCCTATGCTGAAGCACAGGAGGTATTCAGCGGTGAAAGGTAAGGGTAGAAAGGTCAACTATGAGTTATGTATCACAGAGCTGTAATAAGAGAAATGAAACAACCATGTAGCTAACAAATAAAAGGGAATCATTAAACGGATCATAGAATATCTGTGCACATATTCTGTGGCCAGTGAAACAGCCAGTAAAAGTCAAGTTTTCGGGGAATATTTAATAATATAGGAAAATACTTGTAATTGGTAATAAGTTTAAAAATGTGGAAAAAATATATTCATTTATCTATTACATAGTTTTCACATTTGTGAGGTACTTTTCAGAAGAGAAAAGGGGATGAATGAGATAAAACCTTGAAATTTATCAACAATGCAATAGCATATTGCCTTGACAGCGGCTCATTTGATTATCTATGGGGTGAGAAAAGGAGACTAAGGAAATTTGAATGTGGACTATAAATTAGGTGATATTCAGAAGTTATTGTTAATCTTATTAGACGTCTTAATGGCATTGGGTTTATGTGAAGAATGTGCTTTTTATTTTTCCAGATGTATAATGAAGTATTTAGATGTGAAATGACACGTTCTCCTTGGATTTACTTTTAAATACTCCAGAAGAAAATAATGCCGGGGAATAGGGGTGAATAAGTACGGCAACTTTTTGTCTATTTGGAAATGTTCGTAATAAAAGATTTAAAGGAAAGCACCAGGCACATAGTATTGGATACATAAACATTTTAAGAAGTGGTTTTCGTAAAAGAAAAAAAGAGAGCGCCATGGAGGAAAGGAGAGGCACCAGTGCTTGGGTATCAGACATGAGACAGAGAAGCGGGAGAGCAAACTGTGTCCCAGGAGCCAAGAGTGAATGATTTCAAGGAGCAAAGAGCTGCCGGACCTCATTTGAACAACATTACCACTGCTCAGAGCAACTCCACTTTCGGAGTTGTCTGCTTTGAAATATCCCTCAGCTGTGGCAAAACCTGGTTCTTTAAAGGCGAACTTAATTTCTGACAACAGGAAAAGGTTCCTTGGAACCAACTCGAGTGAATCTAGCGGTCAGCTCATGCCCATTTTGGTCAAAAGAAGCAATTGTGACCTTAAAATAATGGAACTGGCTTTTGTGTGCGGCCTTCAAAGGAGGTTTGAAGATATTTCCAAAATGTGTCAGCCCTGACACTTTTTCAGAATAAGCTTTATCAGATAAAACCTTTGATAATATTATACATTAAGGTTAATAAATTCAGGGACTTTTTTTTTTTTTCATATTCCATCTAGTTTGGTTAAATGTTAAATCTTGCCAGGCGTGGTGGCTCACACCTATAATCCCAGCACTCTGGGAGACCGAGGCAGGTGGATCACCTGAGGTCAGGAGTTCAAGTTCACCTGTCTCAGTCCCAGCTACTGGGGAGGCTGAGGCAGGGGAATCACTTGAACCCGGGAGGCGGAGGTTGCAGTGAGCCGAGATAGCACCACTGCACTCCTGCCTGGGTGACAGAGCGAGACTCTGCCTCAAAAAAAAAAAAAGTTAAATCTTTGGTGTCTTGGAGCTTCAGTTTATTTTCTAGAATCCAAATATAAGCAAAGCAGTAAGAAACATCATGGTAGACAGCAGGGGAAAGAGCATAGGCTCTGGAGCCAGCCTGGCCAAGTTACAGTCCTGCTTCCCTCGTGACTTCTGCTATCCAAATTGAGTCAAACCACTTCATGTCTTCAGGGCTCCGTGTGTTCAGGGCTGTTTCGAGGACTGGAGATGATAAGATGCTGTGCCTGGTACCTAGAACATGACAGGAACTCACAGCTTATCCTGGTGGAGATGTCATAATGATACAACTTTATCTCTTGTTTCAGCAGACATGCCTTCCCTTTTGGGACACCAAATGAGATAAGAAAATAACTGGTGGATATTTATCATCACAAGGAGAGTACATTACTCAGTCCGACCTCACCAAAGGGAGGGAGTTCTTTTAGTCAGTGCTAAACAAGTATTTTAAGAGTGGGTGTTATTTTGTGCCTGAGATGGAGATTGGCAAGCTGAAGAAATTGGGATTTGGCCAAGAACCGGTGCTCATTGTTTAGTAGAGAGGTGATAGGGAACTATGATCCTGCCAGTTTGGAAGGACTTAACGTGAAATGTTCCACAACTGTTCCAAACTAGATGACGAAGGCCGCTGATTCAAAGGGGATACTCACGCAGGCTGTCGCTGGCCTGTCTCTTCCACCAAGCAAGACTTTTTAAATCCTTCTCCAACACAACAGCAACACAAAATTTACTGTCTGCAGGCATTATGCTAAGGCACTTTGCATACAGTAAATTCTTAGGCACTGATAACAATCCTGTAAGGTAGATACTCTGATTCATCTACACTTTATGGGTTAAAGTGACTTAAACCTAAAGAGGTTAAGTTAATCTGCCCAAGCCACAGAGCTGGTAAGTGGCAGAGCAGGAACTCCAACTGGCTTCAGAGCCCACCCAGTCTTTGCAAGCCTACTTTCTAATGCCTGAATGTCTTCTCATTAGGAAGAATGCTATGCGTAAAGTTGAGAAAGACATCTCAGCAATTATGGTACAGTATTGACTATATCAGTAAAATTGAGGCAGCCAGTATCCTTTCACCAAAGACCTGTGTCACAAAGTGGTGAGAAGAGATAAAAAAATAGATCACCAGGGAGACAGGAAAAAAATCCTAGGTTTGGTCAAAACTGTGATTAAGGCACAGAGTGAATTAAATTCAAGCTGCTTCACTACTCTTCATTATTCAGCTCATTCTAGGCAGTAGGGAGGGAGTTGTTATAAAGCAGGAGCTTAAAACAGCTTTTAGACTCTGCTTCAGTCAAAAATCATCAAGAATCATCGGAAAGCATCAAGGAAAATCCATAGAACAGGGTGCTCACTTGCCACTTGTAGGCGATGACCTTGGCAAGTGATCACCCTGCTGTGTTTTCCTTAATGCTTTTTGGTGGTAATGTGGCTGTGGCTAGACCCTATGAGTTTGGGTTAAATCCTGGGTTCTTCAAATTGATGAAAGGTTTCTTCTCATGTGTTCCTCTAAGAAGGGCCATCTATACCTTTTCCAAAGTCCCATTCATCTCTACAAAGGAGTGCTTTCCCCATGCTCCCTCATGAGGTGAGGTTGGCTTACCCAGACCACTTCCCAGCCTTGTTGCATAGATCTGAACCTCAGACTCTCAGAGGTCTGTGGGACTGGGGGTGGACTCAGCTTGGGGGTTCGACCCACTGTGTGTGGTTCCACATAGCCCTTTGTTAGAAAGCACCCAGGGCAGCCAAGAGTGTGCGTTGACTAAGGAGGGTTGCTGCTGCTAGGAACTAGAAGTAAATAAATGGATGTCAGAAGCCTACAATTAAAGGAAAAAACAAAGAATCATTACTCTCCCTTAAGCATGTTGCTTTGGATGTTTTAGCAATGATTATGAAGCATTTACAGACAGACTAAACTAAGCTCTTTGTGTTCCTTGCAAGGTAGAGAGCTTGCCAAGTCAATTTCAGCATGCGAAACGCAGACAATTATTCTTTTGGCATTTAGGAGCCGCCACTGTTTTTGCTAGGGGTGGGGGCTGGCAGCCTGTTGACACAGGAAGCCTTCATAAGGAAAGAGAAGTCAACTTTAACCCCAATTTAAAAAAAAAAACAGAAACCCAATCAGGGCTCTCACATTCCCACCTCTTATGCTAAACCTCTTGTCACAGAGCCAATGGGAGAAGCCTTTGGGCTCAGAAGTGCCACACACGCTTTGGTGCCCACAGCATGCAACTCATTCATAGCTCTTTGCGTATCCTCTGCCTAACAGCTCTTTTGCGAGTGTGTGCATGCAGACGGTTGGTAGATGTATTTCTAGTAATAATCAATGAAAATATAAAGTTCTTGAGATTATAGTCTTGGTTCATCACATAATATATGCTTTTTGATGGTGGTTCTCAACCTGTAAGCCCAGAACCCCTGGGGGCTTTCAGAGTTGCCAAAGGGGCCCTGCAATCCGTACAGTAAAAGCACAGTGAGAAAACGAGTATGTCTATTATGTCTTCAGAATAGCCCTGGATGCTATTGTGATTGATAGCTTATAAGCTGCTTAAAAGTTTTCTGGATTTGTTATAGGCTTTTATGGCTGTGTCTTCTCTCAGTCAATGAATGTAAAGAGCTACAACTATCAATGGAGAATTTGGAAACTTTTTTTACGAAAAGGAGTTTTCATCCTAGAAAGGGTGTATAAGCAGTGTCCAAAGGTCTTTTCTGTGTGGCCGCCCAACGCAAGACTCCTTTTTTATTAATGAACATTTTGGTGGTGTTTTCGGACTCAAATGATTTCATGTCTGTATCAGAACTGCCCTGTTGATATACCTGCTGCTAAAGAATAGGCTGAAGGCATTTGGTCTTACAGACTGTTGATCTGAAAAAATAGACACTACATGTATTTTTAAGTGTTATTATGGCCGGGCGTGGTGGCTCACGCCTATAATCCCAGCACTTTGGGAGGCCAAGGTGGGTGGATCACGAGGTCAAGAGATCGAGGCCATCCTGGTCAACATGGTGAAACCCCGTCTCTACCAAAAATACAAAAATTAGCTGGGCATGGTGGCGCACGCCTGTAGTCCGAGCTACTCGGGAGGCTGAGGCAGGAGAATTGCTTGAACCCAGGAGGCGGAGGTTGCGGTGAGCCAAGATCGTGCCACTGCACTCCAGCCTGGGTAACAAGAGCGAAACTCCATCTCAGGAAAAAGAAAAAAAAAAGTGTTATTAAAGACTTTATGCATCTAACCCACTCTCTTCAGTACAAGTTACCATGCACATCATCATTACTTACAGGTATTTGAGAGATGATTGTAGCTTAATGTGGTGGTGGCTACATCCTGAGGCCTAAACCCAGAGTATTCTTATTTTTAACCTCTAACACAGACTGCTTCTTCCAGTATGTTGGGTACGGTATTTAAAGCAGAGATTTGCAAGCTCTGTAATACAAAGTACCAAATTGCCAATAGGCACTTTCTCCATCAGAGATACAATCATTCGTTGCACAGGTGCTAACAGAGGCAGGCAGATCACCTGAGGTTAGGAGTTCAAGACCAGCCTGGCCAACATGGCGAAACCCCATCTCTACTAAAAAAAATACAAAAATGAGCTGGGCGTGGTGGCAGGGGCCTATAATCCCAGATACTCGGAAGGCTGAGGCAGGGAGAATCACTTGAACCTGGGAGGCGGAGGTTGCAATGAGCTGAGATAGCGCCACTGCACCCCAGCCTGGGTGACAGAGCAAGACTCCATCTCAGAAAAAAAAAAGGTAATAATATATTCAGCATTGAAAATGGGGAAGCAAGCACAAAGAATTTTTGAAATTTACCTTTAATTCAACCATGCAGAGATTTATACCCTTGACATTTTGTATAGTTTCCCCTAGACTTTCTTTTCTCTTTGCATCTGTTATACTATGCATATTGTTTAGGGATCATTAGATATTGTCATAAATCTTTCATACCATGATATTTGATAAACGGATAGTATTTCATTGTATGGAGGTACCATTATTTATGTAATCATTCTCCTATTGTTGGATATTTAGTTAACAACTCTCCAGTTCTTCCTGCCCTACTCCTTCACCTTAGTGGTCTTTACCCTGTGGTTCCAGAAGGGATCCAGGGCCAGCCCACAGGGAACCTTGACCTTGTCTAGACTTGACAAAACTGGCAGGAGTCCATGAGAACTGTCCTTGGCTCAGAAAAATAATCTCTTTGTTGTTTTAAAGTCATGATTTCAGTGTGTACAGGATTTAATCACAACTTGTAATCATTATTCTACCTCCCCTCTAAATTCTTTTCTCTTACCAAATAAAAATATGAAATTGTTTTGAATAGTTTTAATAAGGTAGAAAGAAAAACAGAAGGCATGGATACTGCTGGGGTAGACCACTATACTACCTTTTTAGGCCCTGAACGTTGAGAATTTGGAAATGAAATAAGAATTTAGAGTATTTGTCCAAATAATTCATCTTTAACAATAGAAGGACATTTATTTGCACATTTTTCCCTTCATGGAGGAAGTTGTTATTATATTTACAGATTACCTCATCATATAGACTTGAATAGAAAATATGAGAATCAAACCTGGAGAGTATATTCCAAACAAAATTAAAAGCAGAGCTGTGTAGACAATGGTGGTGGTAAGATAAGAAATACTTTTTATTCTAAAGCTATAACATTCTGTTTCTGATTTCTAGAATGAGTATGTCATCATTTTAATGCTGTCTTGTTGCCAAAAAATAAGTAGTTAACAGTAGTGCATTAGAAACATGGTTACAAAACAGTATACGAAAAAGTAAACCATTGCATAGTATAGGACATGGGGAGAAGTACCAGAATTTGTTTAGAAAAGAGAGTCTTGGGCCAGGCACGGTGTCTCACACCTGATCACTTGACCCCAGGAATTTGAGATCAGCCTTAGCAACTTAGTGAGACCATCTCTCCCCCAGAAAAGAAAACAAAAATTAGCTGGGCAGGGTGGTGCATGCCTATAGTCCCGTCCAGAAGGATCAGGATCACTTGAGGCCAAGAGTTGGAGGCTACAGTGAGCCAGGATTGCAACACTGCACTTCAGCCTGGGCAACAGAAAGAGACACTGTGAGAAAGAAAGAAAGGAAAGAGAGAAACAGACAGCAGGAGGGAGGGAGGGGAAAGAGAGAGAGAGGAAAGGAAAGGAAGGGAACGAGAGGGGAGGAGAAGGGAAGGAAAGGAAGAAGGAGGAAAAGGAAAGGAAGGAAGGAAAGAAAAAGAGAGAGGAAGGAAGAAAAGAAAGAAGGAAAGAAGAGAACCTCAGAATTATAAGACATCATCAGGGTTGGAAGGATCTGAAGAGGGATCTGCTCCACTCCCTCTCAACACAACTTAGAGACTGGACGCCCTCATTGTAGCCAACACACATCCATACTATGAGGGGTCTTTTTGCATAACCGTATGGTCTTAAAAATGTGGCTAATTCTTTCAAGATATATCCAGAATTCTTTAGCCATTTTATTTCCTAGCACACTGCTGTTAGTTGAATGCCACCTGACATAAATTTTGGTAAGTAAATTTCCAAAAAATTTAGGAGGGAGATTTCTTTTTTTCTTCTTCTTCTTTTTTTTTTTTGGACAGAATCCTGCTCTTGTTGCCCAGGCTGGAGGTGCAATGGTGCAATCTCGGCTCACAGCAACGTCCGCTTCCCAGGTTCAAGCGATTCTCCTGCCTCAGCCTCCCAAGTAGCTGGGATTACTGGTGCCCGCCACCATGCCCAGCTAATTTTTGTATTTTTAGTAGAGACTGGTTTTCACCATGTTGGCCAGGTTGGTCTTGAACTCCTGACCTTGTGATCTGCCTGCCTCGGCCTCCCAAAGTGCTGAGATGACAGGCATGAGACACCACGCTGGCCGGGAGATTTCTTAAATGTGAAAGCCGGATAAAGTTCCCAAAAACCTGTGAGCAAGTGGCCAGAGTGATTTATTGTTAAGACTATAACTAAAGAAAAACTTGCCTCGTTGTAACCCCCTGGTTTAAAAATGCTGAGGGTGCAAAAAAACTTTGGGCTGGCTTCCACAAATTTTATTTTGACCTATTTGTATGATTCAGTCTGTTTGTTTTTAACGTTACGTTTAAATAAAACCCTTCATAGTTGGCAACTGGCTTCTTGCTTACATATTTACATATACTTAGGATTTTTGTTCTTCAGCTCTATCTAAAAAGTCAGTTGTATAGCATGGTTCAATTCTTTACTTGGGGAACTCAGGAATATGTAACTGTCTGCGCTTCCATGTATAGACCCACCTTCAACAGGCAACTTCCCTTTCAGTACCTTTTATCAGCAGAAAGAAGGAAAAACAACTCTATAGCAACCTTGGATTCCTTCTCAGCACACAAACATGGCTGTATTTCAAAGTACTTAATATTTTCCTAAGAGAGAGAAGGAAGTGCATGGTGCTTATAAGTTCCTAATCAAAAAGGTCTAGCAACACTTAAAAAAGGTGATTAGAGTTGCGCAGTAAAACATCTGTAGTGATTCTTTTAGCCATTATGTATCTAAAGTAGAATTGTTGCTTTTTGGTCCTTAAAGTCAGTCACGATTATTACCAAGGACCAGTCAGCTGTGTGTGTATCAGAGAGGTCTCAGGCTGAGTTGTTCTATTGCTGCTTTATCAATATTCTTGGATATCATTAATTATTATCCAGAATAACCTTTACTTTCATAATCAGAGGTATGTCTCTACCTGTGATTTTATATATATTTTTTGCTACCTGCTAAGGAGGGTTGGGGATAAGGTTATTTTAAGGTGTCACGTAGTCCCTTGGAACCATTAGGTTAGAGAACAAAAGTAGGTAAAGTTTACAAGGCACAAGGAGCCACCTACTAAAACTGTAGATAAGACTATTTTCTCATTTACTTCCTTATATATATCACTCGTGCTACTTGCCCTGGTTTCTCTGAGTCCATGCTGTGCATTACAAATAGACTATATTACTGGAAAAGGAAGAGTTATACCAGAGCTCCTACTAAATGTTAGAAACTTTTACAGCATTTAATCCTAACAATTCTATGACAGATGCCTGATTATTCCCATTTCTGTAGGTAGGGAAATCAGAAGTTAGAGAAGCTGCCCAGGCCACAAAGTTAGTAAGTAAGTGGCAGGGCCATGATTCTCATGTCCTATTCTTGAGATTTTTTCACTTCTCCATGTTACCTTCTATTTTCACTACTCTCCCCCATGACTTTCCCTCCTTTTCAGCTACAAAATATCATTGATCAAACAGTATAATTGGAGCTTTAAAATGTGCTATTGCCAGCAGGAAGTGGCCCATGGCTATATGAATATTCCCTCCACTCACCATTTCCAATATTCGCCTCCCCAGACAGAAAGAGGAATGGAAGCAGCCCACATGATTCTCTTTACATGCTTCTTATGTTCAGAAAAACTTGTGTGTTAAATTCTTTGTTTTCCTTTTTGCTTTGCGCTCATTGAATGTGGCGCTGTAGACTTAGGTAAATATTCAAAACAGAGCTATGTATTTGGCCCAGGATTAAAAGGAGAGGAGAGGGGAGGGGAAAGGAGAGGGGAGGGGAGAGGAAAAGAGAGGGGAGA
>CAUYLG010055347.1:0-32308 GCA_963573385.1 Cacajao melanocephalus | reverse complement strand
GTGTGTGATGCTCCCCTCCCTGTGTCCATGTGTTCTCATTGTTCAACACCTGCCTATGAGTGAGAACATGCGGTGTTTGATTTTCTGTTCTTGTGTCAGTTTGCTGAGAATGATGGTTTTCTTAAGAGTCAGACTTCCCATGGCTTTGCTCATTCCATGTTCTCTGCCTGGGAAAGGTAGAGTTCCTTATCTCCTTTTGCCATTCTATCCACCTATAAAACACCAGCTCCTCTGAGAAATTCTTCTTTGTCCCCCAAGTAAGAAAAGACACTCTTTTGTTTTCTCACAGCACTTTCTCCTTTCTTTATCTTCTGTTCATTATCTTTCATCACAGCTGTCAACAATGTACTGTAAACTCCTGGAGGGCGGCAGACTGCCTTACTCACCTTGCAATCAAGGTGAGTTGATGTCAGGAATTGGGTAGAGTGGTTGTGTGATAGAGGCAAAGAAAAATAACCCTTTTCATCTTAATTCTGTTTCAGTTTACTCTTAATGCAAAACCAACTCTGCATGGCAGGTCTTACAGGACTGTATTTCAGTTTTCTACTTTCTCAGCTTCTGCTGTGGCTCTGGTTTTACAGGGAGCAGGGTTTGCTTCTTCAGGGTTTCCAACACAGTTCTCAGGATTTAACTGGAATTCTAGAGGCAAAACAACTCATTCTGAGGAAAGTATCTATGAAAAATGTATATCATCTGTGGTGAATATTTTTATTTTCTTATTATGTAACTAGTGCTTTAAGCCTCAGAAATGATTGCTATGCATTGATACTGACTTTATTCGGATACCAAATCAAAAAGCATCTTTCTCAAAGTGCATATGCTAATAGTATTTTGAAAAACACCCTAACAGAAATTGCAGTGCAGAATGACATGAGTAAAAGACTTTCTGGCTATCATACTTTTTAGTTAACGTTTACTAGATACCTTAGAGAGAACCTTCATTCTTTTTAATAATAAACACTTTTTAAAAAATCAAGCAGTATAACATAATGATTAAGAGCAACTGCTTTAGAATTCAATGACCTAGTTTTGAATTCTTCTTCAGCTAACTTATAGGATGACTAACTCATCCTTGTTTGTTCAAGACGCTCCCAATTTTAGCACTGAAAGTCCTACATCCTACAGAGTCTTTTGGTCCCGGGCAACCTGAGATGATTGGTTACCTTAGAAAAGTAATACCTTGTTCGAGTCACTGACTTTTCTCTAATTCTCAATTTCCTCAACCACAAACTGGGAATAACAGTTCCTGCCTCATAGGGTTATTTTAAAGCTTAAATGAGTTAATTCATGTACAGCTATTAGCAGAGAGCTTAATATATAGAAATGTTAAATAAATTTAGCTATTGTCATCCTTATTATTAGCCAGTATAATCTTTTTTTAACAGCGAGACACATGGAGTTAAATGAAAGAAAAAGAATAGAACCATATTAGCATGTTAGTGACAAGATTCTAATAAGGTTATCCTGGGGCTAAGCCTCCCCTCTTTTCATCTCTAATCATTGATAGGGTAGAAACTGGAGTTGGGAGTGAAGGTTCAGAGGACATTTAGCCTTCAACACGCAACCCAGGGCTCTGAGTAGCAATGACCAGATCAAGAGCCAGAGCGCATTCAACATTCTAGGGGTAGAGTCACACCCCAGTTACCTCCAGTTGCCTGGCCCAAACAAGGGCAGGGAAGAGTATCTAAATCTTGACTTCAGTCACTGGATCATTACTACATCTTTAGAGTAGCTGTCTTAAAAGATAACAAACTGCTGTCTTTGTGTTGCCAAAGAAAAGTCTATAACCAAATAAAGTTATTTATAGGGAATTTTTAAAAACATTTGTCAAGTTGTACTTTGTAAATGTGTTCCTTCAATAAAATGTATTGAACTCTTACTAAGTGCTAAGTACTGTGCTAGGAATACAAAGATAATAGGAGCATTCTTGCCCTCAAGTATCTCCCAATCTCAATCATATCAATTAGTAAATAAGCAGAAATTCTAAAGTAGGCATTTGGTAATACCGTAAGAATTATGAAGACAAGCCAAACCTAATAACAATATAACAAACTTGATAGTTTTCAGTGTTGTGATTTAACTTCATTCATCTAATATATCAGTAGTCATTGACAGATAGTGTGACTCTAATGCAAGGTAAACCACTGTTCAGTAAGATCGTCACTGGCTGGTTAACTAATGTATGTAGCTTTTCACATAAAGGCAACAACTGTGGCAGATTCAGAAAGATCAGATAATATGCTAGGGCTTTTATGCAAGTATGTAGTACCTGTACTCTGGCCCATAGCAAGGGTAAGAAGAACAAAGCAATGAAAACATAGGAAGGGAGAAAGAACTAAAGGAAGGCATAATAGAGAAATTGTAAAAGTTGCATATTATTTCTTTTCATCCTTTAGGTCTCAGTTTAAATGTCATCTCCTTATGGAGGCCCGCGCATCTTATCTAAAGTAACCCACCCCTCTCCACTGATAACTTTTTATTATTTCTGCTATCTACCTGTGACTTTCCTTCAAATCGCTTATAATTGTCAGTCATTTTATTTGCATGCTGTATTGGTTAGGATATAGGCTAAGCTGCCATAACAATAAGTGCAAAAATAGAATGGCTCAAGCAAGTAAAAGTTCCTCTCTGATTTATCAGTCCAGAGGTAGGTGAGCAGTCAGGTAAGTGTCTGTACCAGGAGATCATCCAGGGCTCCATATTCCTTCTGCTCATCACCCCTTTGGGTATTGCTTTCATCTGCATAGAGCTGATTCAACAAGACTATGTTCACAGTCTAGCTCATGAGAAGGGTAAAGAAAGAGTGAAGTGCAACCAGTTTCTTCTTTAAGCATGTGATCCAGAAGCAATACATATTACTTTTATTCAAAACTCAGTCACATGTTCACACCTAGGGGAGGTTGGGAAGCATGGTCTTCAGCTGGGTGGCTATATGCTAAAATTCCTTGTCAGGGAGGGTGGTAAGAGTGAGGAGAGGACTTACTAAAAGGGAGGAAAGGCAGGACAGACACTGGGAAACAATGCCTGCATAATTATGTTTTTGTTCTTTTTGTTGTTGTTGTTTGGTTCTGTCCTCCATGGGACCAGAGACTATCTGTTTCAGTCATTGCCACATCCTCGGAAACTAGAATAAGTACCTACCACATAGTAGGTGCTCAGTGGCTACTGATATATTGGGATGAATGGAGTTAAGTAACTGAACACTGAAACCATAAGTTTGTTTTATCATTATTAATTAGGTTTGTCTTGTCTTCACAATTCTCATGATGATACCAAATATCTACTTTAGGATTTCCACTTATTTACTTATTGGCATGACTGAGACTTTAAGCACCTAGCATGGTGACTGGCATATATCAGGTATTCAGCACTCTTTCCTTCCGTTTCTTCTAGTCCAGGAGAAAAGATCCATACACGGGATATAAAAATATGCTAAGAAATAATATTTAAACTATTATCTTGCTATTCAAAGAAGAAATCTGAAGCATTTTCACTTTAAAAATACTCTTAAACCTTATTATGGAGTCATCTGATAAACAACAAGCAGCTAGGAGACAACTGGATAGCTCTGTTTGAACCCTTAGTTTCTTCCCAAAATATAAGAGCAGCTACCTTACTGACTTAAGGGTAAGTAAAACATAATATGTTGAATAATATATATGAGTTTGGGGCAAAAATAATAAAAACAAAGATAAAACAGAAAGTATACCTTGACTGGCCTGTTTCTACATACTTAGGAAAGGAAAATTTGATTCTCTGTTTCCTATCCAACTGCTCTTTTCAATAAGCATTTACTTTGAAAACTACCTTTTGTTGAGGTACAGATTAAATTATAGCTAATTGTTAATGATTTCTGTTTTTTTTGAGAGCGTTTCACTTTGTCACCCAGGCAGGAGTGCATTGGCACAGTCCCCATTTACTGCAACCTCCGCCTCCCGGGTTCAAGCAAGTCTCCTGCCTCAGTCTCCTGAGTAGCTGGTACTACAGGCATGTGCCACTGTGCCCGTCTAATTTTTGTATTTTTAGTAGAGATGGGGTTTCACCATGTTGGCCAGGCTGATCTCGAAGTGCTGACCTCAGGTGATCCATCCACCTTGGCCTCCCAAAGTGCTGGGATTACAGGCGTGAGCCACCATGCCCAGCCAAAATTGTTTTTAAAAGCACTTAAATGCAACTGACTTTTGTTTGTGGCCCAATCTGTTCATTCAGTCCTTAACTAGTACAAAGCACGGTCTTTAGGAGTCATGATTAAAGGATGCCAAACACCAGATGTTGGAGATAGTGTCTTGCAAATTATTTTTAGGGGTTTTTAAAAAATCATGAGCATTTAATGCTTATAGTGAATTATTGACATAGTAATTGATTGCTGGTTCCTCTCCAGAACACATTTGGTTTTGGCTTCTGCTCACATTTTATAAAATCTTACAGAACCAAGAAATGCAGCATCCTTTGCAAGCTCTTATTTATTTATGGTTTTACCTAGACCATTTTAACTATTCACATACTAGCTTGTTTATGATGTCTATTTTGCCTTCACACATGACAGATTCATTTCAGACTACTTAAAAAGGATGACTGTAAGCTAGTATCCAAAGTTTAGGTGGAATATATAGAAATTCAAATAACTCTGAATTTGTTTGGCGAACATCAAAGCATCAACACTTCTGTCATTGGAAATCCATTGTCTATTCTTTAGCCTATATAACTTCTCCACATCCTTCAAGATTGAGCTTAAATCTCTTCAAGTCTGTGAAACTTTCCTAACCAGGCACTTCTGCAGTAAAAGGACTTTTGTTTGAACTCATCTTTTTCAGTCTTTAAAGGTGACCCTGTTGGGAGCCTAGAGCTCCAGGCTATACTTAAATGCACTATTTTTTCATAGTATCTGATTGAACCTCTTTTTATCTTAGTCTCTGCATTATTGAATCCTACTCCTTCTTTGTCTTTTTTTCCTCCTACTTCTTCCAGTTTAACCCAAAGAAAAGCATTTTATGAGGCAATTTGAAAATACTGCAAAGTATAAAATGAAATAAAAAGACATTTTAAAATGTTTTGTATCTCTGGACTTCAATGATCACATCAAAAAATCATGTACTCAAAAGATGTTCATTGCAGCAGTGTTTAGAATCACAAAAGAATTGGTGACAACATAAAAAGGAATGCTTAAATGAATGGTAGAACATTCATTTCTTGGAATACTGACTTAAAAATACAAGGTAGATCTTTATATACTGAAATGTAAGTATGGCCCTGCTACAGTGTAGGAGGTGGAAAGCAAATTTTGAAGATATTTATCCCATTCATATAAAAGGTAATAAAATATCTACAACTCCCCAAATAATATCTGTTGTTTCTGAGGCATGGGGGTAGAAATAGAGAATTTTATCTTAAAGTTATATACTTCTATTTTTAAAAAATGTTACAGTGATTATTTGTAATTTTTAAAGCCTCACAAATGCATTTGATGTAACCCCCAAACCTGAATGCTATCATCTTGGAAAGTTATTATTGGACTGATTGTTCCAGTCACTTGTATGCTCTAAAACAGTCACTGGATCCTTGTTTCCCACACCTTTCTAATACCCTCACAGTGGCTTAATCACCCTCACTACTCCCTCTGACTTGAGTTACTATGGCTCACTAAGCTCTCGTATTTGTGTAGGGATTCCTTCCTACTCATTACTTCACCTTTGGTTTTGCTATTAGTTCTGCACCTAAAATGGCTTCGTGCTATTTCCCTCTGCCTGTCAAAAATCACACGTTTTCAAAGCCCCAGTGCAAGTCTCACTTTCCTCACAATAGCAACTCTTCTCCAAATTTCTAAAAACAATGCCTTTTTATTGGTCATCAGCTAGGTAGGTTGCACAAGGAGAATGTAGTATTTTAACAATTCCTTAGAATGTGCAGTTGATTAAAATTTTGTGTTAACATCACAAATTGTGCATATTTTAAATTTATTGCTTATAATTTATTGCCCTTTTTCTTCCTAGGGATAAAAGAAAAGAGAGAAGAAAATAAATCTTGATGTAGTTTCCTGATTGAGCATTCACAGTCACTTAGATCAATATTCCCAAACTCTGGCTCATCAACAGCTGAATTATTGTCTTGCTTTAAACACAGAGTTTACCTCGGCTTATAGATCAGCTAGCTCAGAGGAGCACAATGAATGCTGCTGTTGATAAAGGGCATTAATCTTTCTTGTCACTTTCCTTGATTAGTATGCATACCTCTGGGGCACATCTTCTGTACACTCAGTATAACTTCTATACTGTTTTCTGATTTTGAGTACACAGAGAGAGAAAGAGTTAAAGTCAAAGGGTTTGCCTTTGAGTCTACCAAGTGATATGTCCTAATTTCAGGTTTATGCTATTTATCCCAAGATGTTCTTCACATGTTTCTATTTTTATAAACTGCATTCCAACATGAGATTGTTTGTAATGAGGAATGCTCAAAACACAAAAGTAAATTTCAGACATCTCATGACCAGCAGAACATGTGAGTTAGATTTTGAAAACTTGAACAAAAGGCAAGGCATACACTGTGTAAAGATAAAATAGTAGCTAATGATAATTACATTTCAAAATAAAAACATTGTCCTTTGCACAGGTACTTCAAAAAGGTGTTCAGCCTATGAGTTTTTGAACTCAGAAAAACATGTTTTGCATACACACTTTCTTGTTACGATCCCTTAACAATTTTTGTAAGAAATAAACATTGATCAGCTATTGAGTTAACTTGGACAGAGATTCTTTCTACTTCACTGCTTCATTAGTTGTGATGTGACTGCAAATTCAGATCTATCTAGTTTAGCTTAAGAAGCCTGCCACAAACCATTCAGTCTCCTTTAATCATCAACAATTCCAAGAATAGTGCTGTTAACATCAGCTTTGGAGTCATATTGCCCTAAATCTGAGTTCTGCTTCTGCCACTTCTGGCTGTGTTCCTAAGAACAAGTTCTTTAACCTCTCTAAGCTTCAGTTTCTTCAACAATAGTATGGTTGTGGTTAAACACGAGGTCTTGTAAACTGTTAAAGCATGAAATGAGATCATCTATTTAATTATCTCATTTAGCATTTAGCACATAGTGAGCATATATTTTAAATGTTAGTTGTTGTTCTACTCCTTTTTTTGCAAGTGAAGAAACTGGGCCTTCCTAAAAGTTGAATGACTTACTAAAGGTCAGTGATTTGATGGGGATGTCCAACTCCAGGCCAGTAATTTAATGGGGATGTTTAGCCCTGGGACTCTGATGCCTGTAATTTTTCTACAATGGAATGCCATAACCATGAAGCACAGCACACCACACACTATGGCATGCCTTGCATTATCCCATGCACCCTGTCACGTCATGCCACAGCACAGCACATACACCCTACTGCATTCCATGTCATGCAACACCACAGCATGCCATACCATACCACATACCACATCACACCACGTTGTCTGCCATGTCATGTTCCTAACAGCATCACCCCTTAGTTGTCATCCTCGTTTGCTTGCTCTTTCTATGTGCTTCCCAAAGGATATCACTTTCCGTGATACTGCTTTAGATCCCAGAAACCCATGTTCAACTCCCAGCACTGGCACAAAATCCAAGACTTTCAGCAGAGGATGCAGGCCTCTGGCACAAATCTGTGACCACTAGAGGAAGGGCACCTTTCTTTTTTACCAAGACATGGTATCGGCTTGCCATACCCCTACAAGGGATGGTCCTGTGCTATGTGGCCATGGATTTCCCTTAATAAAACAAATTCTATTGAGAAACCCAACTCTGGCTTTAGCTTAATCTTAAGGATTATTCCAAACTGCAGTAAATTCTTTTACTAGGGTCTTCTTCAGTCTGTTTTCAATGATAATGTATTAGTCTGTTCTCGTGCTGCTAAAGGAAAGAGGTTTAATTGACTCACAGTTTCACATGGCTGGAGAGGCCTCACAATCACAGCAGAAGGGGAATGAGGAGCAAAGTCATGTCTTACATGGTGGCAGGCAAGAGAAGGGCCAAGCAAAAGGGGAAAAGCCCCTTATAAAACCATCAGATCTCATGAGACTTATTCACTACCATGCGAACAGTATGGGGGAACCACCCCCATGATTTAATCATCTCTACCTGGCCTTGCCCTTGACACATGGGGATTGTTACAATTAAAGGTGAAATTTGAGTGGGGACACAGCTAAACCATATCAGGGTCTGAGACAATTAGCATAAAAATTCTATGCTTCTGACTTTAATGTCTTTCAAAGTTATGAGATATACCCAGTACAGTAGCTAAAAGGGCATTTTGAAATGATGCAGTTGTTTTAAAAAACTGACAACTTATGTACTGGCATATTTTAGTCACAAATTCAGCATACATAGCTAATAGTGTGGGCAGCAACTATAAAAGTCTGTGAATAAAAATAGGAAATTTAAGTCAAAGGACTCAAAACTAGGAGGGGAAATAGTTGTAGTGTCCCTCTGAATAATTATTGTCCCTCTGAATCATTCTGTATCATTAGGTCCAGGTCAGATTTTAGAAGGACCAGGATGAACTACACTGTATTCTCTGGTTGGAACTAGTACGATGAGTCTGGAAACATTCATTGGTTTCTTCCATAAGTACTTACCAAACAAAAATCTAAGTGTCAGGGGTGTGCTTAGCACCAGGGAAAAGTAAAGCACGTGGTGCAGTCCATGTTTTCTACGAGCTCACAGGGCAGAGAAAACAAAACATGTGAAGAAGAGGATGAAGAAGGTTCTAACCTGAATGATGAGAACCTATGAGAAGCCACAGTTGTCTTCAAATATTTGAAAGTCTGTCGTGTAGAAGAAGGAAGCTGGGGTGGGGTTCCCATCATAGTTTGTGCAACACTCTTATCCTATATTGTTTTCTTTTTCTTTAAATGAAATCAGAGTTTTAAAGAGTAACACATTCATTTGGTTGAAAAAGGAAAGTACTTTTTAAAAAGAAGTATGCACAATGAAAAAAATCTCCCTTCCACTTCTGGTACTCTGTCTCCTGTCCCACCCTCCATGGTTAGTAATTGGTTTCTTGTATATTCTCTCAGTGTTTTCTTTGTGCAGAATGGACAAATACAAACATATTTTCTTATTCCTCTTTTTCTGAATTGAGAGTTAGTATTCTCTATATATGCATCTGTATATCTATAACTATATAAAATCTATATATACATATTCTGCAGCTCACTTTTTCAGTTAATATTTATCTGGAAATCTTTTCATATCAATACATGGAGTTGTCTTCACTCTTGTACAGCTACACAGTATTCTATGTGTAGAAATACATTGTTTAGCTAGGCTTTGTTGATGGATATTTGAGGTGATTCCATTTTTTTTTCAACTTATGCTACAATGAGTGATTTGTGTGTATTCATTTTGTACATATGCAGGTGTGTCTATGGATTAATTCCTGTAAGAAGGTTGCTGGTTCCAAAAGCAAATACATTTGTAATTGGGATAGGAATTCCCAAATTGCCTCCTATTGGGATTATGGCATATTGCACTCCTCCCAACCTCCTCCTAGTATGAGAATGCCTGTTGCCCTCCAACCTCACCAAAGAGTGTGTTGCCACACTTTTTTGAATTTATTCCAAACTGATAAGGAAGAAATGCCATTTCGAGGATTTTTCAATTTGCATTTTTATATTCCAAGGCCATATTTATTTTTCCATGCGAAGTGTTTGTTTATATTCTCTATTTTTTTAATGGAGCAATGGTCTTTTTATTCCTGATTTCTGGGAACTCTTTATATAGTAGGGGGATTACCCCTTATGTGCTGTATTGTTTTTTAATTATTTGTTGAGGTGTCTGTTTTTACTAATAGATGAAGACAAAACTGGGACTAAAGTCTGGAAGCAATGGTGAGGTCTTTTGGGATTCAATTTTAAAAATAATAATGAGCCCTTAATAAATGTCATGTATGACTTTCACTGCTTTGATTCTGCTACCTCATTTAGTCTTCACAATAATTCTATGAAGTGGCTATTATTATAAACAGATGAGACAGAGGTAAAAATCTATTAGGTAATCTGTCCAGGGTCACATGGATCACACAGCTAGTAAATGGGGGAGTCAGTATTCAAAGCCATGCATTTGAACCCAGGACCCAGGCTGTTAACTACAACATTTACTAAGTGTGCAGAGCAAGCAATGAGATCACATTAATGGAAATATTTAAAATAAGATTGGGAGATGGATAGTTCTGAGTCTTGTGGATAAGATCCTAAGATTGAAAAGGCCTTTCATTAGATGACCTGAAGAAACTCTTTTAATCCTTCTTTGATTTTTTTCTGATAATGCCATGCTGGACCAAAAAGGTGAATCAGGATATACGATGTCCCATATGGGACCTGCCTGCTCCCATTATGATCCATCAGCAGATACTGCAACCCACCTAGCATCACTTCTGCTGCACCCAGGGGCACCTGAAATTCTATTTACAGTGATTCTGTAGTAGACTTTGGGGGCACACTAGGTTACTAAGCCTATGTATATATGAGAATGTCCTTCATTTTGGTGCTTTGCACATAGTAAGCATTCAGTAAATTTTTTTTCATTGAATTAACACATGATTGATGGTAAAGCTTATTCTAAAAGTTCTTGAATGTGACTCAATCAAATGGCAACATGGAGGTAATAATCCAATCAGTAATTGCTTTGCACAGACTGTGCAAGGATATGAAGATGTATATGACATGTTTCTTAACAAGTATATAGAAAAACACAATTGACAACTAAGGCAGGAAAGCTAATGAGTCCCAAATGAATGGTCATGGCCCTTGGAGTGGAGATGAAGAAAACATTTAGGAGTGGGGTAACACGAAGAAACTTCCTAGAGGAGGCAAGACTTCACCAGAGATGTTACTTGAATTTGGGAAGAGCAAAGGAGCCTTTCAATTGAGGAGAAGAGTTTGAGCAGAGGCACAGAAGTATAAAATCTTATGGTATGTTTGTGGGCTTGAGCGGGTGTGTTTTTTGGTGCAGTCTCAGAAATAAAACCCTAAAGGCAGGCTGGGACCCTGCTGAAGAGAATCCTGAATTCTAAGCCAAGGGGTGGGCAAAGATGGTCACAGAAGGCTTTGAAATAGAGAAGTAACATGGTAATCGTGGTGTTTTGGGGAGATGAATATATCAGCCATGTGTAGAGTAGTGCAGAGTGAGAAGAGGTGAGGCTAGAAGATGGAAAACACTTAGGAAACCATCACAGTACTCCTGAGAGAAGTTGGTAAGTGTCTCTCTAGGGAAGTAGCCATGGAATGGAAAGAAATCTATAAAAAGAATTATGGGTGATTCCAAATATATGACATTTTGGACTAGGCAAAACTGTGGAGACAGTAAAAGGATTGGTGGTTGCTGGGGTTAAGAAGAAGGAAGAGATGAATAGGCAGAACACAGAGGAATTTGGGAGAAGTAAAAATATTCTATATAATACTATAATGGTATATATATGTCATTATACTTTTATTCAAACCCAGAGGATGTACACCACCAAGAGCAAACCTTAATGTAAAGTACAGACTTTGAGTGATGATATATTATTGTAGCTTCATCAGTTTTAACAAATATACCATATGTCTTGGTCAGTTTGAGCTGCAGAAACAATACACCATAAACTAGATGGCTTATAAGCAGCAAACATTTACTTCTTACAGTTTTGCAGTCCAGAAAGTCCAAGATCAACACACTGGTAGATTCAGTGTCGGGTGAGGGCCCACTTTCTGGTTCATAGATGGCACCCCCTCTCTGCATCCTCAAATGGTAGAAGAGAAAAAGGCACTCCCTTGGGCCTCTTTTATAAGGGATTTAATCCCATTCATGAGGGCTCTGTATTAATCCATTTTCACACTACTAATAAAGACATACCAAAAACTGATCATTTATAAAGGAAAGAGGTTTAATTGACTCACAGTTCCAAATGGCTGGGAAGGGCTCACAATCATGGTGGAAGATGAGGGAAGAGCAAAAGCATGTCTTATGTGGTGGCAGCCAGCAAAGAGAGAATGAGGACCAAGCAAAAGGCATTGCCCCTTAGGTTGGGAAAAGCAGCAAAGGAGAAAGGACTTGCAGAATGCCTACATAAAGTGGTTATGAGTAACATATAAACAAGGAAGAACAAACCGCGGAAGGCCACGGGAGGCCTCTGAAGAGGAAGGCCTCTCCATGCCTCATGTTCCAGTGCAGGGTGACCTTGGCTCTGTTACCATAAACATTGTGCTCAAGGATGTAAAACCCCTTCATAGCACTATGACATAGCCAGACTTGTAGGCTCCTTGTAAGGCCTGCATTCCACCAGCTGCACATAGATAATAAGCTAAAGATAACCACCTGTTCTTGTTTTGTGAAACTCCCAAACCACCACTGTTATCAATCCTTAGAATGATACACCAGTTCTGGCACACTGATTCACTTCTGGCTCACTGATTCACTCCACCATCACTCCACCGCTACCCTGTAGATCAAAGTTATTATAACCAATAAATAGTGTGGATGACCAGAGTTCGGGGTCTTGACTGCCTCCAGTAATGAGTGATGGCCCCCTGGTCCCATTGTCTCTCTTAATCTTTTTCTCATTCCTTTGTCACCACTGAACTCGGGGTACCATGGGTGATGTAGGGCTGACTCCCTACATTCTGGTGTCCAACATGGGTCTCATAGATTCCTACATTCTAGCATCCAATGTGTGGGGCTTATGGATCCCTACAGCCTTATAAAACCATCAGATCTCATGAGATTTATTCACTACCATGAAAATGGTATGGGGGAAACTGCCTCCGTGATTTAACTATCTTCCACCAGATCCTTCCAAACACATGGGAAATGGGAGCTACAATTCAAGATGAGATTTGGGTGGGGACACAGCCAACTATATCAGGCTCCTCCCTCATGATCTCCTCACCTCCCAAAGGTCCCATCTCCTAATACTATCATCTTTGGGGTTAGGATTTTAACACAGGAATTTTGGGGGAACACAAACATTCAGACCACAGCAGCATGTGTGGAGGCAGGGGCATATGGAAAATCTCTGTGCCTTCCTTGCAATCAATTTTGCTGTGAACTTATATCTGCTCAAAAAATAATAAGAATAAAGTATTTTTTAAAAAGAAAGGGCTGGGTGCAGTGGCTCATGCTTTTAGTTCCAGGTACTTGGGAGACTGAGGTAGGAGAATTGCTTGAACCTAAGAGGTTGAGGCTGCAGGAGTCATGATGGTACCACTGCACTCCAACCTGGGCAACAGAGATCAAAAAGAAAAAAAATTATGGGGACTGGCTAGATAATTTTATGTAAGGGGAGGGAGTAAAAGAGCTGTAAAAGTGCAAACAAATTTATAGTACACATTTTTTTGCTATTATCCATGTTATACATAGCATTGAGGGAATCTGACCAAGAACAATTATTTTCCTCTTTGGAAATCAGAGAGCAAAATTCTATCGACAAATGACAAATAGAAAGATGTTTGGGGATAGCCCTTGTTTTTGTTCCAAAGGCAGTCATTTACATAATAGAGGTAACTTAGAGCTCTCTCTGTATTGGAAACATTAGGAGTAGAATATATTTAAATTAGTTGGGTGAATTAGAAGATAATGGTGGTGGTTGCATAACTATGAATATACAAAATCTACTGAATTGTACACTTTAAAAGAGTGAATTTTATGGTATATGAATTACGTATCAATAAAACTATTCTTCAAAACAGCAAAGGAGTGTCTATCTAGGATTTTAGGCACCTTTTCTTAAGATCTAAGTAAATTATAAATAAGTATTCACCTCCACCCTTTCCCTAAAAAAGATTGTTTCTCAAAAAAGACCACAGAATCACATTTCTGTCTTTAGACAGCAGGCCAAAACAAACAAACAAAATCCAAAACATGCTTCCAAGCTTATCAGAACTTTCACCATCATTTCCTCTCAGTGCTTTGCAACTTTATGCTTTTCAAGGCACTACTAAGGACTCAGAAGAAGATTTAGACCCTGGTCTGTCAGCTAGAGCAATTTTTTTTCCTTTAAGTGAATTTTTTGCTAAAGTGAAAACATCTTAGGCAATGCGAATCTTGGCTCTTCATAGAGGAAAGAACAACTTGCTGAGTCATTTTATTAAACATTAATTTTGCAAAACCAAAAGCTAAATCTATTATTCTGGCAGACAAGGTTTAAGTAAGGCAGTGAGTTGGGGAAAGAGTAGTTACTCATATTCTTAAACTGCCAAACATGTCATCAGCTTTGGCTTAGTCTTTTGATGGAGAATACAGGCTTTTTTAAAAAACTCTCTTCACTAACCGTACAGATAAAACATTAAAAATGGGTGTACCTGGATTTCTCAGTACCCATTTGTTATGTTAAATCACAGGCCACTTAATTTGAGAAGGAGAATGTTTTCTAGGTGACATAGAGGTTCCTGGAGTCTCTCTGGCATATTCATCCCTCATGGAGGACTCTGTTGTCAAATGTGTCACAGCCTCCAGACTGTGGGCCTGCTGATTTTGTAGCACTTAGAAATGATGTGTGAGAGTGTTTAGGGAAAAAGCCTCCCAGCCTAACCTCTGTGCAGGTTGCTGCTATCCATCACATAGGCAGCCTCAGGGCAGGGGATTCTGGGAAAGGTGAATGCAGATTTACTTTCGGTCATTGATTCTGGCTTTTAATTCTTGAATTTTAATATACACCTCTCTCCCCACTGTCATTACAGTTTTTTATTATGCCCACACTTTTAAAAAAATGTTTCTCAATTTAATAGGACTAATATCCGCTATACCTGTTAATATTGGCTCTATTCAAACAATAATTGGTTCTCTAATTCTAGGGAGATGGGTAAGCCAGATGTTTGTCTAATAAAGCATTTCTATCTCTGTTCTCAGAAAACCTTTTGGTATGATTTTTTTTTTTATTTCTGGCATTCTCTATGTCTCCATTTCAGTGCAGTAAGAAGAGCTTTATAGAGTTTTGGAAGTACCACCTTAAACCATAGGCATCTTATCTCAACCCTAGCAAGTCAGAATAGGCTCTGTCCATAGGAAGAAGGCTCATCTGTAGGCACTAGACCCTCTCATTTCTTTTTTGTCTATAGTTTAGTGAATTTCAGCTTTTTGTGCTCAGGTCAGTCATTATCACAGTCATGACAGTATCGATGTCCATTGAAAGTACGTAATGAACCGCCACCTGCTTGCGGAGCTGTGAAGACAGCATGGCCTTGCACTCCAGGGACTTAGCATCTAAGGCAGACAGACCCCAGAGAGCATGGGTGTGGACTGGGTACGTGAAACTCCTTCTGGCCCAATCTACCATGAGAGGATGTCATTAGAGATAAAGGAAGAAACTAACGAACAGATGGTAATATGTTGGAGATGACTAGTGTTCTCCCTCCAAAATACAGATAATAAGAAAATCAACAGCTCTCACTTACTGAATGTGTACAATGTATCAGGCAAAGATCTAAGGGTTTTCGCTCATTTATCCTCCTAGCAGCCCAATAAGGTGGGAATTATTATTGCCTTATCTTAAAGATGAATAAACTGAGGCTCTAAGAGGCTAACTTGCTCAACATCTCAAAACTGCTAGTTAGTGATAGAGCCAGAATACAAACTCCCTAAGCTATCATTCACCAACTGAATGAACTCCATTCTGTGAGGATGAGTCAGTGTTAAGAACTATTAATAGAACTTTAGGATTAAAGCTTTTCCTTGAGAAAAGTAAAATCATCTTCAGCAAGTCATCATTGTCATCCTATCTCTTAGTATTGCCAGAGCATTTTAAAATAAAATAAAACACCTACCCTTTATGAGATTACTGAATTTGTCTGCCTCATGATGAGTGTTTCTGACCTCTACATCAGTGGACTAAAAAGCCTCATTTTTATCAGCACATATTGGAATTTAATGGCAATAGTTTCAGCTTCTTTTCTTCCTTCTCCTACTTAGCTTTTGACTAGAAATAGTAGCCTGTGAATCCTTCAGTTTTTATTATAAGTACTTTTTTGAAGTTATTGTAGATTGAAATTTTGAAAACCAATGCCATTTTAAATACCAATGCCATTTTAAATGCATCCAGGTAACTGAATTTGCTGTGTCTTCCCAGAACAGCCACTTCCCAAGAGGGCATCTGTAGGTTAACATGGCGACTCTCAAGATACATCTGCCTTTGTGTGAATTAGCCTTCTAGATGGTCCAGGAAACAGCTGCAGAGAAATATCTGAGGAAATCGGATATCTACAGAATTCTTGGTTATGTGGTAATTTCCAGTCTAGACAAGGCACCTTTATTTAGTGGATTTGTATTTAACAATATGGCAATGTGAGTTCCTACCTGGGGCAAATGGCTTGGCTCTCTCAGTTCCCACATCTGCCAGCTCTGCAGGAAGTGCTGACAAGAATTAATTGGCTTTCCTGAGCCTTCAGGCTCAGTTCTGCTTCTCAGTTCCAACAATCCCCACAGGACTCTGTTCCAACATAATTTACTGTCTAGGAGGACTTTCTGTTTACAAGAGTTCTAACTGATAGGCACCATATCATGTGAATATATTTTTTAATTCAGTAAGTTAGAACCTTGAGAATTTTTCAGGGTATTTAGCTCAGGTTTTTAAAATGAGACGTAACTACATTCAAAGTATTTGAATTATTCTTTGTTTTTATGATGATTCTAATACGGTCCCATCTAAAATGTGTGAAAAAAGTTTTAAAAATAAAATGTGTGATTTACACAAATAACTTTGTTCCTCTTCTCTTCCTCTAGCTGGCAGTATTTTTAAAGTGTGGTAAAGGGGTCCTTCCAATTTCATACTGGGTTTTCTGAGCAAGGCAGAGATGGTAGGGTAGAAATAGGACTTCTTCCAGATTGTTGATTCTATTTATAGCCTCTCTAATAATATTTTATTTATAGAATAATATAAATATCATCTAGATTCTGTTCCTTCAATTATTACCATACATCTGGAAAGCCCCTGTTCTCAGAGGCATCACCTTTGGGGAAATTATATTGATTCTATTACACAGAAAAGGAGTAAGTAAAAAGGAAGTTGTGTCACACCACAGTGGTAGCCAATTAGTATAAAAATCATGGAAAGTTGGAAGGGAATTCTGCAGTTATCTCATCCAACTTTCTACAAAGTACTAGTTTCTGTCTAGACAAACACTGGGTGTCTCTCTGCCTAAGTGTCTACCATGATCAGAATACACTTGTTCTGAGGTGCAGCTCTATTTCATTGTTGGATAACTCAGATTTTTTAGAATGGTTTTCGCTGACAGATTTACAATGTCCTCTTTGTAATTTGCATTAATTAGTCATAATCTGTTCTCAGTAGCTGCACAGAATAAACCCACTCATTAATTGGTTGATCAGTCCATTTATTTATATTCATTTTGAATTGGATGCTTATAATATACAATATAGTGTGCCAGGCATAAACATCAAACTCCAGGAACTGACAGGTTAGAAGAAGGTAATATGGACATGTATAAGCTGTATGTCATATATGCTACATGAGCAGTATAAATTCAGTGCTATGAGAATGAAGAAGGATAGGATCAGGTCCTACAGGCCTTGGTCAGTGCTGTAATCTGAATGTTTGTGCACCCCTCCCCTCAATTCATATGTTGAAATCCTAACCCCAAAGGCAATGATATTTGGAGGTGAGGCCTTTGGGAGGTAATTAAGCCATGAAGGCAGAGCTCTCATGTATGGGATTAGTGACTTTATAAAAGTGGCCTCAGAGAGAATTCCCTCACCCTTTCCACCATGTGAGGTTACAGATGGCCATGTAGGAAAGAAGAGGTAGCAAAAAGATGGCCATGTAGGAAGTGGGCCCTCACCAGACACTGAATCCACTGGAAGCTTGATCTTGAACTTCCCAGCCTCCAGAATAAATTTCTGTTGTTTATAATCTACACAGTTTACAATCTTTTTGTTGAAACAGCCTAAATGGACTGACGGTCAGCAAATTCTTCATGGAGATAGTGACATTTGAAGCTTCTTCTGTTTAATGGCTTGATGCTGAAGGGCAGAGATTTAGATGTGGAGGTTGGAAGGATCCAATGTTGAAGAAGTATTGGGTAATTTATATTAGTGGAGCTTAGAAATTGAATTGGAGAGTGGAAGACAGGGCTAGAAAAGCTGGTCAAGTGAATGTGACACTGTGAAGGGCTTTGTATGCCTGGAGTGGAGGGTGAGAGGAATGGTGGCAACAGGGCTGTGACCAGGTGGAATTCACGTTGTCTCAAATGCCAGGCTGCAGAATCTAAGGATTATCCAGCAAGGCAGGGCAGAGCCCAGGGGCTGGGCGCTGAGCAAGTGACACTTGTGTTTCGTGAGATAATCCTGGTGGCAGGAGACAGTGGGCTAGAGGGAAATGCAACATGCCAGGGATAGGTAATAAGGGTCAGGAGCCCTGTGGTGGCCTCTGCAGTTGGGGAATTGAATAAGAGTTGGATAATGACTGAGACACAGCTTTGGAAACCAAATGAAGCATTTACTGTTTCTTCTCCAGGTTCCCTTTCTCACTTCCCACCTCTCCAGACTATTCATATATATGGACAAACCCCTCCTCTCCTTACTTTCTGGTGAATATTCACTTATTAACACCTGCACGTGGTTCCAGAGAACTGGTAGAGAATCCTAGGATCCAAATATCTGTAGTGAAATATCTATCTCAGGTTGATTTCCCTTCCTCCAGTGAGGTCTACATATAAGCTGAGTCTATATAATGAAAGAAACTTAAGAATTCTTCAGGATAAAGGTGTGTGTGCACGCAGGGATTTACATTTAAATTTAATAGTTTTTTCTTTGGTGTCTATCTATGCTCAGGCAATAAGGACAATCCTTATTCCTTAATAACTATTATTCCTTTTGTTACTGAGCTTTTTTGTTCTAACTTGAAAAGAGGGGCTGCCATATGGAAAAAAATATATATATGTGTGTATATATATATGTGTGTGTGTGTGTATATATATATACACACACACACGCATATATATATATAATGAGAAGCCTAGCTGAGATATATAGGTTTGAACTGGTCTGTTGCTCACAAAATTAAATCACTTGCTAAATGAAGTATCATTAACAATTTTGGGGAACCTTCTATCCTGTGTTCTCACACAATACTGATATTTGTTCTTAATTCTAAACTTCAAAATTACTTTCCTTGACCAGGTGAGGTGGCTCATGCCTGTAATCCCAGCACTTTTTGTTCTTGATTCTAAACTTCAAGATTACTTTCCTTGGCCAGGTGAGGTGCCTCATGCTTGTAATCCCAGCACTTTGGGAGGCCAAGGCAAGAGGATCACTTGAGCCCAGGAGTTCAAGACAGGCTTGGACAACATAGTGAGACCACATCTCTGTGAAAACATGAAAACAAAATTAGCCAGGCACAGCATGCCTGTAGTCCCAGCTACTTGGGCGGGTGAAGTAGATGGATCATTTGAGCCCTGCAGGTTGAGGCTGCAGTGAACCAAGATCATGTCACTACACTCCAACCTGGGAAACAGAGCAAGACTCTGTCTCAAAAAAAAAGCCATGTGTGTATATGTGTGTGTGTGTCTGGATGTGTGTGTATGTGTGTGTGTGTATGTGTCTGGGTGTGATGGCTTAATGCCTGTTATCCCAGCAGTTTGGAAGGCCATGGTGGGAGGAACACCTGAGGTCAGGAGTTAGAGAACAGCTGGCTGAAATGGCAAAACCCTATCTCCACTAAAAATACAAAAATTAGCTAGGAGTGGTGGCACATGCCTGTGATCTCAGCTACTCAGGAGGCTGAGGCAAGAGGATTGCTTAAACCTAGGAGGCTGAGGTTTCTGTGAGCCAAGATTGCCCGGTTGCACTTCAGCCTGGGTGACAGAATAAAACTCTGCCCCTCTCCCAAAAAAATCACTTTCCCTGATTTTGCAAATATTTATTGAGTACCTACTATTCATCAGGCCCTGTTTTAGGGCCTGAGAGAATGAAGGAGAACAATAGGATGGGATCAAGTCCTGCAGACGTTGGTCAGTGCCCTTCTGGAGCTTACCTAGCAAGAGGAGACAATCAATGCATAATAAATATGTTAATTATACAGTATATAAGAAGGAGAAAAAGCAGAGGCGGGTAGAGGAGAATAGGATTGTGAGGAGTGGGGAGGGGAAGGCAAGTTGCAATTTTCCCGTTAGCACCACCAGTGGAGTGAAGGAATTCCCAGTGAGTTACTTGGAATATCACTGGATGGCAATGAATGGGCAGTAGGGGAGTAAAGGAGGAGGGAAACAAAGCGAGGGGGAAAACTGAAGAAATAAATAGAGAAACACATCAATTGGGTGATGCCACTTTGGGATGGGGTCTAAAGCTAGGAGTCGCTTTCTCTGAGGACCTTACAAAAGAGACTAGATGGATCAGGAGTCCATGAACAAAAGGGCTGGACAAGTGGGTCCTTTGAGGCTCCTCCCAGCCATTGAATCTCCAAGAACAGCTCCTGTACCCAGTCAGCTATCCTATTGTTGCAGTTACAGTCCTGAGGTAGCCTTATTTCCACCTCTACTTAAAGAGTGGTTAATACTTTCGGTTAATACTTTCAATACAAAGAGGGTTTCTTTTTAATAATACTAAGATCAAGTCACTGTGTGTTAAGGCAGTAGATGCTGAAAATAAATTTCCTAGTATTATAGGATCTGTCCCCAACTTATCTGGTTCTGGAAGTTTATGTGAGCCTCTGGGGTCTGTTACTAGAAAAATACCAGAACTGTGGACTGTCGGGGAGACGAGGAAGTTTAATATGCTGGTACTCCGAGGGAGCTCTGGGGGAACTCCGAGGTCTTGAGGGGAAGGGATGTCGTGTCTCCACCAGGCAGGGGTGGGTGGTGGGTTAGACAGGAGAGAGAGCTGAGGCCAAGCACCCGCTCACTGTCTGCTGCTGCTTTGATTCCTAGGTGTGGCAGGTGCTTCCAGTGCCATGGACCACACATTCTCAACAGCATCGAAAGATGAGGAAGGATCGTGTTACACATCTCTGATTTCTGACATCTGCTACCCACCTCAGGAGGATTCTACATATTTCACTGGAATTCTTCAGAAGGAAAATGGTCACATCACCATTTCAGAAAGCCCTGATGAGTTGGGTACACCCGGCACCTCCTTACCAGATGTGCCTGGGATAGAGTCTCATAGCTTATTTAGTTCTGATTCTGGAATAGAGATGACTCCTGCAGAGTCCACTGAAGTGAACAAGATCTTAGCAGATCCCCTGGACCAGATGAAAGCAGAGGCCTATAAATACATTGACATAACCAGACCTGAGGAGATGAAGCACCAAGAACAACGCCACCCCGAGTTGGATGACAAAGACTTGGACTTTAAGAATAAGGACACTGACATCTCAACAAAACCTGAAGGGGTCCGTGAACCTGATAAACCAGCTCCTGTGGAGGGAAAAATCATCAAGGACCATTTATGTGAAGAATCCACATTTGCTCCATACATGGATGATCTCTCTGAAGAACAGCACAGGGCTCCTCAGATCACCACCCCTGTCAAAATCACACTGACGGAGATAGAACCGTCTGTTGAAACCACTACCCAAGAGAAGACCCCTGAGAAGCAAGATATATGTTTAAAGCCAAGTCCTGACACAGTCCCCACTGTCACTGTTTCAGAGCCTGAAGATGACAGCCCAGGATCTGTCACCCCTCCGTCTTCTGGAACAGGTAGATGCCCTGTTATTGCTTGACTTAGGAAAACCCAGCATATGGAAATCTCAATCTCTAAAACACATACTAAGGAATGACTATTTTCATTCAACATACTTCACTATATGGGCCCCTTAAATTTCATTTAGTTTAACTAATTTAATTAATATTCAACATTTTTAATCTGTTGCCAATTGTACAAAGGTTGCAATCTGGGATTTCTCTTAAAGTCCTATCAGGTTTTCTTTGTAAAATATTTTTTGTCTTTATTTGAGGGGAGATATTAGGATGACATACTGGAAACATTAAAATCCTCATGCAGCACTCCTTCCAGAGGAGACAATGTGGTACTGCCTGCTTCTCAGCTTTCTGCTGGGATCTGGGTTGTCTCAGGCTGTTTTGTGTTGCTTATAACACCTGACATCAGGTAATTTATAAGAAACAAAATTTATTTCTTAACAATTCTGGAACTTGAGAAGTCCAAGGTCAAAGGGGCGCATCTGACTTGCTAGTGGGGACTCTCTGAAGGGTCTCAAGTAGGTGCTGGGTATCACGTGGTGAGGGGGCTGAGCATGCTAACTTGCTATGCTCAGGTTGCTCTTCTTCTTATAAAGCCACAAGTCCCATTTCGATGCTAATCCATTAATCCATTAACTCTTTAATACATTAATCCATGAACTGGTTGGTACACTCATGAAGGCAGAACCTTTGTAGTCCAATAGACCATAGCCTCTCAAAGGCTCCACCTCTCAATACTCCCACACTGGGAATTAAGTTTAAACATGAGTTTTGGAAAGGACATTCAGACTATAGCTTAGGTCTCTTGGAGACATTATGAGGAAAGCATGTTGACTCTTCTCTCTAGACTGCCTTAAGCACCTTAGCATTTAACATTCCTGGCATGAGCTCCAAGTCTGTACACTTAACGGAAAGGAAAAGGTGGACTTCTGGATCTTTTAGGGGTAGCACAGACAGGGAGAGGAAACTTAAAGTGAACTCCTCTCTTCCCCTTTCAATATCAACACTGTCATTTTATATCTCTAGTTTATTGAAGTTCCACACATAATTTTATTTTTGAAACCAAAAGATGTACTTCACTAAAATATTTAAAGTTTGGACTTCATTAGACTATGGTCTTTTTCAGTTTGAACATTCTCCTACTGTGACTCAAGGCAGGATATTAAACAGCACTCATACACATTCTCTCAAAAACAAAGCGGGCCTCTTATACCCCTGGCTAAAGGCCAGAGAGGCAGCAGGAAACTCCGTACCCCACCCTGTGCCACCCCTCTTCTCTTCAGGCTTTGCATCTCTACCTCTCTCAAATTTCCATGAGTCATTGAGATGAAGAGGACAGTGAGAGGTCCTCAGACCTTCCCCTGCCTCTGGTGACTGGCATTCTACCATATCTCAAAGAGTTTTGATAAGCATATCAGGTGAAAGAGCTTCTAGTAAACTCTGAAAATGGAGCCAAAGCCTGTAGAGGAGGAGCGATTGCTCTAAACCCTGATGCTACAGTACAGGTCCAAGTGTTGGAATAGAACTGAATTAATGAAAGTTCCTCCTATCCTGTTTCCCTATAGATTTTAGCATGAATTCCTTCTCCGCAAAATTACTTCAGACTCATTCAACTGTAAAGCTCCAAGGGTCTTGAAGATTCACTGTGCCAAGTCCCTGGTTTTCAAATTCACTCATTGACTCAACAAAGACTTTCTACATACTTTCTTTTGGTCAGGTACTCTATGAAGCATAGGTGGTGGGGAATTAACAAAAAATAAAAAACAAACAAAAACCAGTCCCTGCCTCCAGGAGGCCAGACACCAAAGAAAGTCCCAATCCAGTGTGCTTGGTGTTCCGTGAAAGGGAAACGTGTGGTGCTAAGGAGCTCTGGAGTCCAGCGGCTCCCCAGGTGAACTGGGACCAGAGGTGACTCTCAGAGCAACAGGGGGAAACAAACAGGTGAAGGGAAGGGTGCCCTTTCAATCTGAAGAGCTGCATGGACATGGAGTTGTGAGGACCCAATAAACTTCACAATTTTCATAATATGTCAATTGAGATCTGGGAGTGATGACAAATCAGAAAACAGAGGCTTCAGGTGGATTAAATATGACTTGCCCCAGCCTAAAACATGAGGTCAGAACATACCTGAGTTTCCAAGCCTCCTTCTACTCTTTCTGGCAATGCATAGTAAAACTCTTCTATTATTTCCTGCCATAGAGATACTTGATGTTCTGAAGATGTAAGTTATATAATCAGCTGTGTTTTACAGAGCTCCAGGGTTGTTCTGTTGTCAGTTCAGAAGAACTTCAGCCAGTCCTCAGGAATAATGAAATGCCCCAGCACGTATAGGTCTACTTACACGGTACATGCTTCATGTAAAAATTACAGTTTGCAAAGACTTGACAAAGGGTTCATTAATTTTTAGGGATTTTCCATTTTTTAAGTAGCCATGGCCCAGTGAGTTTCTGGAGAAGGTTCAAGAGAAGGCAAAGGCAGATCTGGCTTACGTGATATTGGAGTTTTATGATGTTGGGTTACCTACTTGACAGTATGGGGTTAGGGCAGTGGTTGTCTCCATAGCTGCAACCAAATAAACATTCTAAGCAAGGTTTATTCAGGAAAGAGAAAAATAACGCATTATACAGTCTCTCCTATGTTCAGCTCCTCTCTCCATATGCATCCCACATCAAAATACCAGAGTCATATAGCAACAGATAAGAATGAAATTAAAGAATCAGCTTCTCATTGAGGCCTTTCTCCCTGACCTTTTTATCCTGCGAGGTTTCTGACCCCCTTCCATCCTTCTTGTGACCCCTGGCACCATGTGACACTGTGCCCGTAGACATTAGAAGATACGGGCTTTATTACATCTGTTGAGTCTTGAGTCACTCTGCCATTTCCAGTGACAACAGAGAAAACAAAAATTGAGAATCACACATAATTCTACATAGAAACTGAGGAAAAAGAAAGCATGTTAAGCAAAATACAGTTCAGTTTATCATTGTTTAATAAGGAAATCGTCAAATCTGGAGAATAACTGAAGAGAAATTCTATTTTAGATTAGTTTTAGCCACAGACACTGATGTTTAAGCAAGATGTCTAATATATTTATATTTCTCTCAATTCCGATAGATTATTCCATTTTGTGATGTTCTCCAACATACTTAACCTATTTTCACTAGTTAAATAATGTACACTGAGGTGGAGAGGCGAGAATTCTTACAGCCAAAATACTGGAAATCTCTTTTAAGCCAAGACCAGTCATGAAAAAAGTGAGGCGATTTAGGAAAGCATAATAAATGCCCTGATGGACCAGGCATTGACCAGGAGCACCATGTTGTTTTTGACACAAACACCAAGAGGCCTATTGTGATGGTCCTGGGTGTTATGTGAGCTGTTAGCCTCAAAAAGGACAATAATCAGAAGTCATTCTTAAAACACCTGTTTCCCTTAAGAAGAAATAAGCCATTAAAAGTGATTTTTAAATTTTTAAACGACCATTGCTATTTCTTTGCATTGATGGGATTTATAATTCTCCTACCCATTTTTAAAATTCATTCTTCTATTCAAAAAATATTTATTGAGCGACTTCTATACATCAGACATGCCCTGGCCACTGAGACATTGTGGTAAGTAAGATATGCAAGGTCCCTGCCCTTGCAGAGCTTACCTGCTAGTCAGAGGAGACAGAAAATAAGAAACACATAAAAAAGTGTAATTTCACTGTGTGAGCACTGTGTGAGTGATGGAGGGTTGGGTGTCAGGGGCCAAGGACTGCCTCTCTGAGGAGATGACACATGAACTGAGATCTGAATAAGGAGAAGGAGCCCACAGTTCAGAGAGGGCCTAGAAGGGACATCAGTTGTGGGGGGACAGCAAATGCACAGACCCTGAGTCTGTATTGTATGAGAACTGAAAAGGGGCCTATGATGCAGGGGAGGAAGAGAGAAGTGGTGCAGAGAATACAGTTGGACCTAGGCAGGGCCGAGATAGTGGGAAAGGAGTTTGGATTTTGTTCCAAATGTAATTGGAAGCCATTGGAGGGTTTTAAGCTGAGACGTGACATCATTGCTTCATTCATCTATTTATTTAACAAATATGTGTTGACCATTTAGTCCATGTCAGACATTGTTCCATTGCTGCCACGACTCACAAGTGAGTGAATAGTGACTCAGAAGGAGATCCTGGCTGCATGGAGCTTACATTCTAGTTGAGAAGACAGACACACAGATAACCAAATATATAATACCAGATAGTTATAATAATTACGTAGAAAAATACAGCAAAGCAAAGTGTAAGAGAGTGGTGGCAATGGGAGTGAGGAGAGCCTTCTCCGAGGTAACAGCCTGAGCAGAGACTAAATGGATTGAGGGAGCGAGTCATGCAGCTGTCTGAGAAAGTGAGGCCAGGCTGAGGGGCCTTCCAGTGCGAAGGCCCTGAGCTGGAAATGTCTTGTCCTTTCCACGAGGAGCTGGAAGGCTGGCATGGCTGGAGTAGGAGGAAGGAAGGGAAGTGTGGCAGGATCAGACCTGGGTTTTCAAATGATCCTTCCGGATGCTGCTTGGAGAACGAGCCAGGAACAGAGGGAACCCTAATGGCAGCATCATTCATAGTTGGACACTGGTGTCTGCAACTTTCTAAAATAGCCCATGTTCACCTTTCCTTTTATCCCTATCAATTATATCATCATAATTATCATCAGCAGCAAACACATCACCCTGGGGTGCCATTCTAACCTTCTCAATTTTCCTATTTTATCTGATGATTTTAGGTAACTGTTTCTAGCTTTGCAGTGTCAGTCTTGATTCATAATAACCAATATCTTAGTTAGAAGGCCATGATATTTTAAACAAAGGTATGGAAACTTCTGTTTTGTTCTAAAATTTTCCCTGATTACTCCTAGCATTTTGTTAAACTTTTAGTTTCCCTTAAGAACATAGGGCAATATCTATAGGAGCTATGAGTCCCTTTTGACTCACAGTAAGAGTGGATTATTTTTAAGGTAGCGCCTTCACTTGCTCAAGATGGAACTCTATAGGCTCTTTTCTCCCACACCCCACAGCTGTCTGGAATCATCCTTACTTTTGAGCAAATAAAGCAAGACCTTGGGCCTTCTTTTTCTGAATGCGCTAACATAGTAGTTTTCAACTGGAGGTAGAGTTGCCAGATAAAACACAAATATTTCTTATGGCATACCTATACTAAAAAAAATTTCATTGTTTAGCTGAGATTCAAACTTAACTAAATGTCTTGTATTTTTATTTGCTAAATCTGCCAGCCCTAACTGGAAGTGACTGTTGGAATCACACATGGAGTTACATCCAGACCTACTTCTACTAAGGCAGAATTTCTGAGGGCAGTTTTGAGCTAACACTGGAGTAACAGCCACTTTTATAAAAATTTGAGCTGGCTCTCACATGAGTGCTATTTCTTGCCTACCTCCTGTGTGCCAGGCACTGTGCTGGGTGCAAGGATATGATAATGAACAAACACAACTTGGCTGTACTTTGCTCCCAGGGCACTTTCAGTCTGGGGTCAGGGAGATTGGGGAAGGGTGAAGGACCAGAGGTTAATGAAATCATCACATAAACAAATACAAGGCTGCCTAGGGGCTCCCAGTTGTACAGAATGGGTGGGCACCAGCCTGTCTCTGGAACAATACAGCATCAGACCAGCTGGCACAAGGCTGGGCTGCTGTGCCATGTGTTCTCCCAGGAGTATGTTCAAGCAGGAGTTTCCTGAGTCCCAGCAGTTTGGGTGGTTAGACAGAGGACTCCTGCGTGTGACACTGGAAGGATGTGTGCCTCAGAAAGGGAAGAACCATCCAAGATGAGAATCTTTTTCCCTGTCTCATCAAACAAGGTCATTGTTCTGCTTTTCATATTTCTAGCTATGGAATCCCTGTTCATTTTATTCACCCAGGCTCACCATTTCTGAGTAACTTTTGAAACCCTTCTTTTTCTCACCCGCCGTATGAATCAGATTCCAAGTCAGTGATTTCTCTCTTTTCACTTGTGTTTTTCTCCTTTTTCTATTCTGTGGCCACTACAACTCATACCCCACCTCCAGCTGTCATAATTCAGCAATTGCACGATCCTGTTAATGGCTTATCCTCCTTCTACTTCCCTCCCTTTTTATTTTATTTTTTATTTTATTTTATTTTTGAGACAGAGTCTCCCTCTGTTGCCCAGGCTGGAGTGCAGTGGTGTGATCTCAGCTTACTGCAACCTCTGCCTCCCAGGTTCAAGAGATTCTTGTGCCTCAGCCTCCCTAGTAGCTAAGATTACAGGCACCCACTACCATGCCCAGCTAATTTTTGTATTTTTAGTACAGATGGGGTTTTGCCATGTTGGCCAAGCTGGTCTCTGGTCTGTAACTCCTGACTTTAGGTGATCTGCCCACCCCAGCCTCCCAAAGTGCTGGGATTACAGGCATGAGCCACTGTGTCTGGCCTTCCTTCCCTTTTAAGCTCATCCTAACCCTTCCAGGACCAGCTAATGTCTACCTGATAAAAGACTGACATCTTTTTCTTTCAAGCTCAGGGGCACATGTGCAGGATATGCAGGTTTGTTACGTAGGTAAACATGTGCCATGGTGTTTTGCTGCACAGATCATTTCATAACCTAGATATTAAGCCCAGCATCCATTAGCTATTCTTCCTGATACTCTCCCACCTCCCCTTTCACCCTCCAACAGGCCCTGGTGTCTGTTGCTCCCCATCTCAATGTATCCATATGTTATCATTCAGCTCCCACTTGTAAGTGAGAACATGTGGTATTTGGTTTAGTTTGAGTTAGTTTGCTAAGGATAATGGCTTCCAGCTCCATGCATGTCCCTGCAAAGAACATGATCCCATTCCTTTTTATGGCTGCATAGTATTCCATGGTGTACAGATACCACAATTTGTTTATCCAGTCTATCATTGATGGGCATTTAGGTTGGTTCCATGTATTTGCTATTGTAAATAGTGCTGCAATAAACATACATGTGTCTATATCTTTATGATAGAATGATTTATGTTCCTCTGGGTATATATCCAGTAATGGGATTGCTGGGTCAAATTGTACTTCTGTATCTGGGTCTTTGAGGAATCACCACACTGTCTTCCACAGTGGTTGAACTAATTCACACTCCCACCAACAGTGTAAATGCATTCTTTTTTCTCCACAACCTTGCCAGCATCTGTTTGTTGGCTGCATGTATATCTTCTTTTGAGAAGTATCTGTTCATGTCCTTTGCCCACTTTTTAATGAGGTTGTTTATTTTTTTCTTGTAAATTTGTTTAAGTTCCTTGTAGACACTGGATATTAGACCTTTGTCAAATGCATAGATTGCAAATATTTTCTCCCATTCTGTTCTGTTCACTCTGATGATAGTTTCTTTTGCTGTGCAGAAGCTTATTTGTTTAAATAGATCCCATTTGTCAATTTTAGCTTTTGTTGCAATTGCTTTTGGCATCTTTGTAATGAAATCTTTGTCCATACCTATGTCCTGAATGGTATTGCCTAGGTTTTCTTCTAGGGTTTTTATGGTTTTAGGTCTTATGATTAAATCTTTAATTTATCTTGAGTTAATTTTGTACACGTAAGGAAGGGGTACAGTTTTAGTTTTCTGCATATGGTTAGCCAGTTTTCTCAACACCATTTATTAAATAGGAAATCCTTTCTGCGTTGCTTGTTTTTGTCACGTTTGTCAAAGATCAGATGGTTGTACATGTGTGGCATTATTTCTGTGGGCTCTGTTCTGTTCCATTGTTCTATATATATGTTTTGGGACCAGTACCATGCTGTTTTGGTTACTGTAACCTTATAGTATAGTTTGAAGTCCGGTAGCATGATGCCTCAACCTTTGTTCTTTTTGCTTGGATTGTCTTGGCTATTCTGGCTCTTTTTTGGTTCCAAATGAATTTTAAAATATTTTTTTCTGATTCTGTGAGGAATGTCAATGGTAGTTTAATGGGAATAGCATTGAATCTGTAAGTTGTTTGGGGCAGTATGGCCATTTTCACAATATTGATTCTTCCTATCCATGAGCCTGGAGTGTTTTTCCATTTCTTTGTATCATCTCTGATTTCTTTGAGCAGTTGTTTGTAGTTCTCCTTGAAGAGGTACTTCATTTCCCTTGTTAGCTGTGTTCCTAGGTATTTTATTCCTTTTGTGGCAATTGTGAGTGGGAGTTCATTTATAATTTGGCTCTCTGTTTGCCTGTTGTTGGTGTATAGGAATGCTAGCAATTTTTGCGCATTGATTTTATATCCTGAGACTTTGCTGAAGTTGCTTATCAGCCTAAGAAGCTATTGGGCTGAGACGATGGAGTTTTCTAGATACAGGATCATGTCATCTGCAAACAAAGATAGTTGGACTTCCTCTTTTCCTATTTGAATACCCTTTATTTCTTTCTCTTGCCTGATTGCCTTGGGCAGAACTTCCAATACTATGTTGAATAGGAGTGGTGAGAGAGGGCATCCTTGTCTTGTGCTGCTTTTTAATAGGAATGTTTCTAGCTTTTGCCTATTTAGTATGATATTGGCAGTGAGTTTGTCATATATGGCTCTTATTTTGAGGTATGTTCCTTCAATATCTAGGTTATTGAGAGTTTTTAACATGAAGGAATGTTGAATTTTATTGAAGGCCTTTTCTGCATCTATTGAGATAATCATGTGGTTTTGTCTTTAGAACTGCTTATGTGATTAATCATGTTTTGATTTTTATATGCTGAACCAAAGTTGCATCCCAGGAATGAAACCTACTTGATTGTGGTGGATAAGCTTTTTGATGTGCTGCTGGAGTCAGTTTGCCAGTATTTTATTGAGCATTATTTCATTGGTGTTCATCAACAATATTGGCCTGAAGTTTTATTTTTTTGTTGTATCTCTGCCAGGTTTTGTTATCAGGATGAACTCATAGAATGAGTTAGGGAGGAGTCCCTCCTTTTCAATTTTTCTGGAGTAGTTTCAGTAGAAATGGTACCAGCTCTTCTTTGTACCTCTGGTAGAATTCAGCTGTAAATGTAACTGGTCCTGGGCTTTTGTTTTGTTGATAAGCTATTTATTGTTGCCTCAATTTCAGAACTTATTATTGGTCTATTTAGGGATTCAATTTCTTCCTGGTTCAGTCTTGGCAGGATGTATGTCTCCAGGATTTTATCCATTTCTTCTAGATTTTTTAGTTTATTTGCATAGAGGTTTTTATAGTATTCTCTGATCATTGTTTGGATTTCTTTTTTCTTTCTTTTTTTTTATTGTACTTTAGGTTCTGGGGTACATGTGCAGATCATGCAGGATTATTGCATAGGTACATACATGGCAAGGTGGCTTGCTGCCTTCATCCCCCCGTCACCTATATCTGGTATTTCTCCCCACATTTTCCCTCCCCACCCTCCCCACCCCGCACTGTCCCTCCTCTAGCCACCCAAAACTGACTGCAGTGTTTGATGCTCCCCTCCCTGTGTCCACGTGTTCTCATTGTTCAGCACCCTCCTATGAGTGAAAACATGCAGTATTTGGTTTTCTGTTCTTCTGTCAGTTTGCTGAGAATGATGTTTCCAGATTCATCCATGTCCCTACAAAGCACATGAACTCATTGTTTTTTTATGGCTGCGTAGTATTCCATGGTGTATATGTGCCACATTTTCTTTATCCAGTCTATCGTTGATGGTCATTTGGGTTGGTTCCAAGTCTTTGCTATTGTAAACAGTGCCACAATGAACATATGTGTGCATGTATCTTTAAAATAGAGCAATTTATAACTTTTTAGGTATAGACCCAGTAATGGGATTGCTGGGTCAAATGGAATTTCTGTTTCTAGGTCCTTGAGGAATCGCCACACTGTCTTCCACAATGGTTGCACTAATTTACACTCCCACCAGCAGTGTAAAAGTATTCCTATTTCTCCACGTCCTCTCCAGCATCTGTTGCCTCCTGATATTTTAATGATCACCATTCTAACTGGCGTGAGATGGTATCTCAGTGTGGTTTTGATTTGTATTTCTCTGATGGACCAGTGATGATGAGCATTTTTTCATATGTTTGTTGGCGTCATAGATGCCTTCTTTCGAAAAGTGTCTGTTCATATCCTTTGCCGACTTTTGAATGGGTTTGTTTGTTTGTTCCTTGTAAATCTGTTTTAGTTGTTTGTAGATTCTGGATAGTAGCCCTTTGTCAGATGGGTAGATTGCAAAAATTTTTTCCCATTGTGTTGGTTGCCGGTTCACTCTAATGATTGTTTCCTTTGCTGTACAGAAGCTCTGGAGATTAATTAGATCCCATTTGTCTATTTGGCTTTTGTTGCCATTGCTTTTGGTGTTATAGCCATGAAGTCCTTGCCTATGCCTATGTCTTGAATGGTTTTGCCTAGATTTTCTTCTAGGGTTTTTATGGTGTTAGGTCTTATGTTTGGATCTTTAAACCATCTGGAGTTAATTTTAGTATAAGGTTTCAGGAAGGGGTCCAGTTTCTGCTTTCTGCACCTGCCTAGCCAGTTTTCACAACACCATTTGTTTAATAAATCCTTTCCCCATTGCTTGTTTTTGTCATGTTTGTCAAAGATCAAATGATTGTAGATGTGTGGTGTTGCTTCTGAGGCCTCTGTTCTGTTCCATTGGTCTATGTCTCTGTTTTGGTACCAGTACCATGCTGTTTTGATTACTGTGGCCTTGTAGTATAGTTTGAAGT